>JASFDE010000054.1:0-79202 GCA_036937135.1 Nidula niveotomentosa
GGACGAGGAATGCATGGGGACGTCTATGTCGCTTGGGTAGTCGAGCATTTGGGTGTCGTATGTCTCCAGCATCGTGGCGGACATGAGCGGAAGTGTGAGGTGAGTGGCGGGCACAGTGGCAGAAAAATGGAAATGGCGACTGTGCTTATGTAAACCAGTCAGCGCACTGACCCGCCGAATTACGAAATAAGCAACTGACTGCCTGTACATATCTCTGTATACCACTTTTATTCTCTTTTAACCATGGCCATCACCGCGGCACATGCAAACGATACCGAATATCTCGTTCGAAATGCCATGACTTTGGGCTATCAAGTGTCCTCTCTCCTGGCACCACCAGCTTATGTCCTATTTGTCGTTGCACGCCGCGGCCCAAGTGCTCTGTCTCTCAATCGCGTCCTTCGTGCTACTTGGATAGGCGGCCTTGCTGGTATTATTTATACCTGTGCCTATGCTCTTGTGCTCAGATTTTCTCCTTTCAGGTACCGCTGGGGCCGGTGGACTCGCATATGCACGCTTTGCTTATTCGAACGAAGACTCTGTTCGAGCACGGAGAATCGAGGTCGCCTATAATGTAAAACTGTCATTTTATCTACAGTGTTATCGCTTTTCTTGATCACCTTTACTCCCAAGACCGACCGTATCAGACGTGACGACCATGCCACCATTGGAACCGTGATAATGGGCATGCTTACACCAGCTATCCTGTGGAAGAGAGCGAACATCGTCAACCGTAAGTCGCAATACAATGGACACATGCTGAGGATTATGTATTAACTACTTTACAGTTATACTCGGTGGTGCTGGCTTGGGAAGTACCGCTGGTCTCCTTGTCCATTATAGCAGATCGTTATCCGGAGACCCGCCACCAAAAAGTGAAATCATCGTTCCCGTCAAACTAACGTAGTCTTCAGCTGTTTTCCATCGGCGGTTTCTGGCATTTATTGTTTGCGCAGAAGTGATATACATTTGTTACAGGATATTTACAGGATATTCCACCACAACAGGATTTATTGTTTATGGGCGTCCTTCGTCTTTCAGCCTTCCGTCGACCTCGGGGCTGACCACCAGGAGATCTTCATCTGCACCCCCTTCCATTCTCTCTCCTTCCTGGCCCTTTCGAGCGCTCTTTCCATCGAATACGTCAACTGTGCTCATGTGTTCCGTCGCGCATACATTTATATGCCCCTGATAATGTGCCTTGGATCTTGAAGATTTAGTTCGAGTTGCGAGTTCAGCAACATTCTGCCACAGCTTCGTGGCTCTGGATGTCTTATCTGTCTTCTGCCTTCTGCCTTGTTCATGCGAGATGACAGCTATCGTTTTGGTTTGTAGCCTTTTCACCATGTCGTCATCTTTAACCCGCACCATCTTGTTGATGAACTGGGATCCTAGTATAGTTTATTTAGGAGGTGATAATATTCATGCCGCAATTGACATCTTACCTAGGAGATATTTTCTGACAATGCTACTCATCAAATGCCCGTTTTCGTCGTCTATAAGTTGCTTTTGTCCCTTCAAGGCTACAAACCCATCGTGACCATCCGCCATGTAGGCCCTTGTGACGACATTGTATTTCTTGCCGCCCTTCTCCCTCTTGACCAATTCTGCATCGACGCATTTTGGAGAAGCACCGTTGTGGTTGTCAGCTTTGTCATTTCCGTCCTCCAACTCTTTCTGTAGCCAAATGCCGAGGACTCGTTTCCCAGGTTCTCGGCGAGAGTCCCAAGATACCCGGAAACCAGCAACCACAGGAAAACGTCTATAATCACGCTTTAATCGTGTATCCCGTTTCACATATAATGTAGACCTACCCCTCTTGTGCTGGCCAAGTTTCGAGAGACCCTTCTAGTGCATCCCATAGTGCAGCGCCATCAAGTTCCAAGACAACGATGGGGTCTTCAAACGGTAAAATCTCGAGGATATCACCCAACTTTATCAAGCCTAATCAGGTTAGTGAGTAAAGAATCCAGGCAGTAGTTGGCGTATGAGTTAACCTGGACCATAGGTCGAATCACCACGCAAAGTGCCAGCGCAGATCAGCACCCCGTCGGCGCCTCCGCACCCTTTCATGCACAATGCGTCATCATAGGCATGCATAATTATGTCTGCAAACCAATTGGCTGCTGCAGTCTGGATTAAGAGTCTCTTATAAGTATCGAGAACTCTATGCATAACCTAACTAAAAAAATTTACCTCTTGTGTCCGTATTACCTGAGATCTAACATCGATTGTCACTGTTGTCCGACAGACGGGTGCCTTGAGCGTTGATGAAACAGAAGACAGCAACTTTTTCAGTAGCTTTGTGAGTGATTCGGATGACCTAGAACCAGCCTTTGTGGCGTGTCGTTTTCCTTCAAAAGTAGATGAGCAAGAGGAATAAACCAAGAAAGACCTGACAAGTACCTGTGATCTTAGTAATTACTTTTTTCCTGACACTTCCTTCGGGAGTAGACTCTAGTTTCAGATTCAATTCACTAAGATCTCGAAAATCAGTGCCGCTTTTGACAACCAGCACGTCACCATCGTCTTCCTCGGCACCTAGTACGTCTTCATGGACGTCGTAGCTCTCCCAGGACGTCACACCTTTACTGACATAATATAGATGGTCGTGCCCTCCCAAAATAAGATCTACTCCGTGTTCAGATGCAATCGGTTGCTTTTCCTGAAAAGCCGGTGAAAGCGCCAATAACTCCTTCGCTAGCTTGATATCCTGGTAGAAAGCGGATTAGCTTTGTCAATATGGTGTACATAGTTTCGTAAGGCTGCTGTTCCCGCCCCCCGATGGACTAGAATGTTGCCTTGCACTAACTGATTGCAAAAACTCACATTTGGAATCCTGTCAATATAATTACAGCTCGGATGCATGTAAGATTTTATCCAAAACGCACCGAGAATGAGTTAATGCAATGATCAAGTCGCATTTAAAATCTCCTTTCGGATCGCGTAGTCGTTTAGAAAGCTTTATCCCAGTTTCAGCCATTGATTTGTATACGAAATTGGATGGCCAAGACGCTACAGTGGTGATCCATTCTCTGCAATGTTCAGGAAGTCAAGGGGAAAAAAATTAAATATTGGTAAAAATTCATTCACTCCTCGACAAGTCCTATTATGCCAATTCTAGCATCTCCTCTCTCGAATATTGCAAATTCAGATAGATGCTCGGGAGTGCGTGACGTCGTAGTATCGATTATATTGCTTAAAATCCACGGCTGGAAATATTGTCGAATATGAGCCTGTGAGTAACCAACAATTAAAGCTAAAATGTACGCACAAACGTTGTATCTTGCACAAGTTCCGACAAGTGAGGGTAGCCTGATGTGGCGGAATTGTATTTGCATTGAGATGAATGCAGGACGACGTCTAGAAAGCTACATACCGAAATCAAAATCATGGTTGCCTTAATTTTCGTACTATCGTGAGCATAAGCTAATGGTAGAATTTGGGAACTAACCAGTCAAAGAAACATCTGGTGCGAGCTCATTGATCACAGGTACCTATGGTATTGGCAGAAGCACACCCCATGGAGCCTGAGTTCTTGTTCAAATATAGTGCATTATGATATTACCATATGGCTTCCTCTAGTAACCGAACTCTCCACTGAAGGCGAAAAGAGATCTCCAGAGAAGAGTAGAAGCCCATCTTTCTTGCCACTGGGCAGGGTGGTCCACTGATTGCGTAGATCATCTAGCATGGCGCCAAATTGTGTCACGTCAATGGTTTCTTCAGAGCCTGGAGAGAGCTTTTGTGGGGCAACACGATATACATCGTTGAAATGAAGGATAGACAATGTTGACATTTTAGAGGCAAGGGTTATTGTGAATGTAGTTGGAACCAAGGTTGCGTGCTGTGCTAGAATTAGAGCCGGTGATCATCGCGGGCCGATGTAATCTGCGGGCGTGGACTGGGATAACAAGCTATTGAAATGCAGGCTCTCCGATAGTCGTCCCTCAAGGCTGTTGCTGTCCAGAATCGAGGCCTCGCCATTACTTATCCATCAACGCGTATACACCATAATCATACTGTTAGAAGTTGACTATATAGACATCTAATTCTAATGTCCCAGATATCTGCAAAATATACTAGCATGCACGCAGCGTAGTAACTCTGTTAATTTAGTCGTCTAGTGGGGGAAGGGTATCTCCTGCTATCTTCTCTCCCTGTGCAACTTTTTTGAAAAGCTCATAGGTCCGATCTATGTCATCGTTCACAATCACAAGATCGTGAACGTCGGGCTCTTTGGCGTATTGAATTTCGCTGAGAGCAGTTGCCAAGCGCTTTTGTACTGATGCCTCGGTTTCGGTGCCTCGTTGTTGTAACCGAGAGCGAAGAGCAGCCATAGAAGGGGGTGAAATGAAGAGGTAGACGGGATTCAATGTGGTTTGTTTTATTTGTCGGACGCCCTAATGACATTGCATGGGGCAATGAGTGGCGCATGAGGTAAACACGAGCTTACCTGCGCTTCGATATCAAGTATGCACCGTCGCCCCTGCTGCTCGACCTGACGGACAGTCTCAAAGCTGGTTCCGTAGAAATTGCCAGAGAATTCAGCATATTCGATAAAAGCACCCTCCTGAATGAGATCCTTAAATTTCTGAGGGGTGACAAAAAAGTATTCTTTTCCATGGGATTCTCCTGGCCTTGGATTCCGTGTAGTGTCTAGGAACATGACATGATTGAATTCAGTATCACCGCAATGTAGGGCAGATGGGTGTGACATACGGGATACGCTGAAGCCAAATTTATCCGGGAACTCAGCAAAGAGGCGCTGAAGTAGTGTACTCTTCCCAACGCCTGAAGGACCAGAGAGAACAAGGGGCCTAAGGAAATCCGTCCGAGGAGACATTAGGGTATTGGAACAAGCGATTATCGTTGCTTGTGTTCAATAACGCTGAAGTAATTTCGATTTTGGCAATAAATGTCACGTTATATAATCTTACCACGTGCATGACCAAAGTCTACCTTGCACTATGCACATTGACAATGTAGTGGCTGCACAATAATTACTTGCGAATTGCACTTCTCTGAAGCGTGGTCTGGAGTCAATCGTTCGAAATTTACCACCGAAGGCACACTGAAGGTAGGCAGTGTTAAGAATCACATTAGTATTTACGCCTGCAGCTAAATGATACGGTGAAAAGATAGAGCCTCAGTCCAAGAAAGCAATTCAACTATGTCACACAAATATGAACGATTTATGAGAGAACGAATCGACATAGATTCCTATAACAGACCACAGTGGACGCCAGGGGGCTGATATAAGCTATATACCTAGGCGAGCATTGTGAACCGAAACTGGGACCAGGCGACGTGTTGCATTCGTTGCTATTCGGTGAGGAGGAACCACTGAAATTGGCTCGAGATAGTGACCTTCAATGCGTATTGCTGATATCCATGAAGGAGAAGCCTGTTTCCTCCATCGAATATGGTTTGAGTCCAAAGGTGGCGTAATGCATCAGATTCGCCAAGCTGCTTTGCGCAGGAGGATTGCGGTAGCCTGGAACGTGCAATCATCCTCCGAGCAGGATTGAGAAGTTATTCCTATGGCCTGTCCGAAGAATGGTTTTCTTTCGGAAACGATCCAAGGCGCTTGGAGTAAGCTTTTGCGTATTCTTTCGGTATAGCCAATAGACCATTTTCCTGCCATCTCTCCATTTCTCTCGGAGTTCCAGAAATCCTATTGCATCCATCATTGATTTCAGATGTGGGAAGGTGGTATATCGAGAATTTGCGACACATGGTAAAGGGAGCTATTGCCACATACTAAGGATAAGCTCCTAGATTACATATAAACAGGTAGAAACTCACAGCCAGGAAAAGATATCCGCCAGGTATTAGCATACTGTATGCGAGTTTTAGCATTCGTCCTGAACGTCACCATGCATCAGGTTTGCAAAATACTTTAAGTGTTAAAGATTTTGCGTACCTCTATCTTGAGGACTCGGTACGAAATTCAACACTAGACTAAGACTGATGATATCCCATTTTTCGCGTTGTTCACTTTCATCCATGAGCAAGAAATCTTGCTCTAAGATAGAAGGATGACGCGAACGTAGGTCTATCGATGTGGGAGTAATCCAGGAAGAGCACGATTGATAATTGTCGGGCTTGAGTGCGCCGACTTCCAGAAGCCTGCAGAGATTCAGTTGGAAAGGACCACAGGTCATCTTGAATTGGGACATTACCTGCGTTTCTGGGAGGTCGACTGATGTACTTCTAGTTCTTTAAGCCATGTTATCAAAACTTTCTCACTGCCTCCTCCTCTGTCCTCTCCTTGTCCGACTACGGACATCCTTTGGTAATATTCCAAGCCTCCAAGTCCATTGATTCGACGTTCAACATCAGCCAAAGCTTTTGCTTTCTGAGCTGCATCACCGGTTTCGGTATGCTCAAGTTTAGCACGCTCTTTGAGAAGAACATGGAACTGCCGAATTACAGTCCTAGTAGCTTGTGGCGCACTCGAAGGACTGACAGCAGACAGCGGGCGAACTATAGGAGCCTTGCGTTTGCGCACTTTGGGCATTGTTCAGGAAATGATGCCTATTAGTATTCGGAGCAGTGTGGAAGCCCGAGTTTTTGACGAAGTGAATATGCAAGTCGCATGTCAAGTTTTGTGTGGCGAGGAAATTGCCGGCAACCTTAAGTCGCCCCAGAAACTTTCGTGCAAATCTCCTTTCCACGAACACATCTATCTGGCGACCGATTCATCTAGGATCTGTACCAAAACTGAGCTTGTGGTTGACTGCTCAAATTTCCCGAAATCCTGTCTACAATAACAAAAACGAGCGAAAGTAGTATGTATAACATCTACAAAGAACTTGAGGACTCTGGCACGGTGTATACCCTAATGTCTGCGTAGCTATGCCTAATATTTTACACAGAGAAAGTCAGAAATAGCCATCGAGTGCATCTGAAGAAAATGAAGTGAGGGAAATCCAGTGTAAAACATTGGCGGGTATGGTGATTAGGATGGAAGGCTGTCTTAAACAAAGCCTCTGCCACCCCGCTTCGCGTCGATCTTCTTGAAGCGTTCATCCTCTTGCCTCTACAAAGATATAAACGACTGTTAAGGATAGTCCTGACAGTCGGGACAACGGAAGACGGACCTTCTTGATGACACAGATCGACGCGAGTAAAAGACATAACACGATTGCCATAAAGCCGTAAACCTTCGGTTTATATTAGTACTCAGACATAAGGTGTATCATTATCCAGGAATCTCACAGTGCTGTGAAGTAATATTAGACCATAATTGCACAGAATACTGACATGACACGTACGTAAAGACATTGTTCAGAGTGAAATCGGCAAAGGCAGTGACGGGTGTAACACAGAAATTCGACAGCACATCGGCAGACAAGTTGGAAACGAATTCCTGGCTTGTACAGAAGTTTCCTCCGATCTCAACCGTGTCTGTG
Source organism: Nidula niveotomentosa (assembly GCA_036937135.1). Classification (NCBI taxonomy): domain Eukaryota; kingdom Fungi; phylum Basidiomycota; class Agaricomycetes; order Agaricales; family Nidulariaceae; genus Nidula; species Nidula niveotomentosa. Next base: position 7,419 of record JASFDE010000054.1, read on the forward strand.
CCGTTGAAATAGCCGCAGCATTTTAGCTGAAGCACGTGAATTAGTAGTGCAACTTTTGACAAGATGAAGAAATCGAACGTACCTGGTCTTGAAGAGCAATACGCGTATCACGACCTGCTTCAATCCAAAGTTTATAGAAATTGTTGCGCTCTTGCAAAGTGAAGAACCAGACAAAGGTTCCGATAATAATGATTCCAATGGCGTCAATAAGGAGTGTGTAGTTGAGGATGACAAGGCCGACGGTAACGTGGTTACGTTGGATGATGGCACCAATGGACACGGCGAATGTAACTAACAGCGCAATTCCTAGTATTGTGCCAGCTAAAGAAAGGGATGATGAGCATAATTTATAGAAACGGCGATCCATGCGCACCAGTTAAATCGGCGTTCGAAAGAACCATATTCATGAGAATGTTTGGAGCCCGCCATACGATCGACAATGCAAGTGCCACTGCTCCGGCAGCAAGTAGGAGGAAATCCAGGAAAGCCCAGACTCCCATTAACTTTCTAGAGACCATTGTGAGAGAAGCCTGCATGGATTGGTGCAATTAGATTGTGACACTGAAAAGGAGGAAACTTGGATGCACTGGAGGGTATTATTACTCGATAAATTGCTGTTGAGTCGAATCAAGTGAAGAAAGATGACTCTCTCGGAGAGATAGAAGTGAAGATTGAAAGAAAAGGATACAGAGGCGGCTGTAGCACCGTGAAAGATGAGCAGAACTCGGAGAAAAAGAAGTGACGTTCAACGTCCTGCGCTTGCGCTGAAGCAAATGCAGAAAGAAGGATGAGAAGATGAACGAAGGAAGAGAGAAAGAGGGGGCGCACCAGCTGCGTATCCGTTGCTTGCCGGATGGCAGGGATCAGATGAACCGTTTACGGTGACAGTTACTCAGTGCACTACTAGATAACCAGCAGGATCATTGTCGCTAACAAAGGTCTCCATGGAGACCACGTGACCACACGCGAACTACCGCGAGAGAAATTAGAATAATTCTGATCCATTTGTTTTCTCTAAATCAAGGAATTATCTCGTCTCGACCTCTCCAGACCACGTCATTGGTGATTCCAGCCTGCCCTTTCTTGCGACCGTAAGTGTGAGCTGGACACCGTTGCATCTCGCTTGGGTCGAATGCAGATTATTATTATGTTGACTATTTTAGACGACATCCACAGCACACAACTGGGTGATTTAATTGTGAGCAAGTACAATTTTAGTTCGACTTTGTACGTTTACAGGCCCATTTTATAATTGCCATGGCTGGGTATACTTACAAGCACAATTGCCTTAGGGCCTTGGCACAGCAAAAGCCTCCGTATCAAACACGCAACAACATCATTTGTCCGATGTATCGCGACGTTGAGTCTCGACAGTCGAGATCTGTTGAGATACGCTGGTCTGCTGTGCCAGCACACAACAGTCGTGCGCACTTGAGAGCTGTTTGAACTTTGAAACGCTGAGATCACATTGCATAAGTATAATCTGTTCACTGACAACAACTTTACAATGCCCTCTCGGTTGCTGAAGTGGTACTTTGACCGTTATCTAGCAGTGAAGTATATATAGACTGGATGTCCTGAGAGAAGTACTGCATATCCGTCGCGCTAGCATAGAGACATTCACGGAGGTGTAGTTCAGGTTGGCGGGGCCGATGGCCAGGGTACGGCACATTTTTACGTCCTCGACATCGCCTCCAGGTCTGAGTCAGCCTGTGTCACACGTCACACATATATATGTCGGTGCTGGCGTTGTTCTAGACGTTTCCCCACAAATTTCAAACCAACTCCCCTATCCCACCGTCCCGTTGCTTAGAGCTCTTTCACGTCTACACTAACTAATTACTTCACGCATACATCATGAGCGACGAATGGGACAGCAAGACCGTCATTGGCTTCAAGAGGCAGGTGGCCAAGGTTACGAAGAAGGACTCAGATCTTAATGGTACGCCTTTTTGTGCTTCCTCGTCATTTCTCGTGATTACTGACACATTCTTGTTATCCCAGCTGTACGTCATTTCCTTCTTGGAGTGCAATGGAATAAATGAACTGAACGACTCGTAGGCACGGAGAACGGGCGCTGTTGTCGCTACCGACAAGAAGATCACTGCTGGTGGCAATAAAGCACACCAAGGTGAGTTATCTCCCATTTATCATTAGAATATATGTGTCTTATGTGCGCAACAACTCTAGGCACCGACCACCAACGGATAGCTAAGCTTGACCGCGAGAACGAGGTAGCACCGCCTCCCAAGGTGGCCCCTTCGGTCGGACGTGTGCGTATTATTCCTGTACAACAGCCGTTGCATGGCCTCCTCATTGGAAGTTCATTTTTTTTTAGGCAATCCAAACCGCCCGCATGGAGCTCAAGCTTGCTCAGAAGGATTTGGCTGCAAAAATCAACGAGAAACCTTCAGTACTTCAGGACTACGAGTCTGGAAAGGCAATACCCAATCCTCAAATTCTGGGCAAGATGGAGAGAGTTCTCGGCGTCAAACTACGTGGTGCGTATATGCATACTGAGTAACTGCTACCCGGGTACTAATATCCTTTGTTGCAGGTGCCGATATTGGGAAGAAACTGCCGGGGAGGCAGTAATTCTTTAGCTTCTCTCCCCGGCCTGTCTTCCATCTATGTCTGCGGATGTCGTTCACACTGTAATTGTTTAATAGACTTAGATACCGATCATGTTGAATAGCATCTATCTGGATTCTGTATCACAAACCACAAATTTCCATTAGAAAGCATGCAGGAATATCTCGATCGTAAATGCTAATATACACCACCGTACAGCAAGGATATACAACGTGTTAGGAATAATGCGTCTATTCCATGTCTATGATCCTTGCTCGCCATCGACTCCGCCCTACATGTCTGCGTGAGAAAGTACATGACCTAAAGGAACTAAAGAACGCACATAAGAAATATAATCAGGACTTTCGCAGGCCTTGTATTCCTTCAAAAGTTCCTCGCATGTGGCTCTGTGAAATTATCTTCCTCAGCATGAGTGGGTATTGAAGAAATAACATATAATGACCTCGCATCATCAAACTCATCAAGGTTATTCTCGAACATTGGCTCCTTCTTGTATTGTTCCAAAAAAGCATTTCGTTTACGCAGCCGGTCAAATTGATCAAGCATGCGTTTGAATAGCTGAATAACAAAATTGGGAAGAGACCATGAGACAAGGGTGCAACGACTTACAGAAGCGATGCTCGTATGATTTGCAAGCATTAGCCCGCTAACACGATGGTTCGTTGTGACATATGGCGATCTTCGTGTTAACGCAACCTGGATAGACGCTGGTCCCCAGGGAATGAAGTTGGCAAGTTGGCGTTCACGGATTCGGAGTAAAGATTGGTGCACCTTGATGAGAAGGACGCGATCAGTAATGAGGAACACACTCCATCGCAGCAACGTACATCGGTGGGATCCACATCGCCTTGAATAATGTTCAGGATAGAGATATAGCATGCTGTCTTACTGGGCGTCGTCGACACCATCCGGTTCTTGGGCTGCAGCAACCGGCGCATGACATCCAGAACCGTTGTTCGTCGTATTGGTTTTGCCTAAATGAATGGTCAATAAAGCCTCACTTTGACCAGAAGGAGCCATGCCTTATCTATTTGATCACTTGTGAACGGGGTATAAGAAGTCATAAGGAAGTGACATCGTGGTGTTGGAATGAGAGAAGCGATGATGCCGACGAGATCGTTGTTCATGTATCCTGGATATCGAAGAGTTTGTGTACTGGCCGCTATGACGGTTGATACCTAGGTAGAATAAGTTTGTAGTAGGCCAAAAAAACGGGATTAAGAAGCTTGCTAGTTGATTGGTCTGATCAAACGAGGGGGTTTGAATGTGCAACCGATCCGCCGATATTCGAGCAAGGGCGCCATTATCGAGCACCACGACGGAATCTGCATGATTTACGAGGCGTTTGAGAGTAAGGAGCGAGTTGTACGGTTGCACCACGACGTCTCCCTCCTGCGCATTAGGGAAGACGCTATATGTTTGGATGAGCTTTTTCGGGAACTTGTCGTTCAAGCGTTCGAGAAGAAATGAACCGAGGCCAGACCCAGTTCCGCCTGCTATTGAGTGCATAAGCATGAAGCCCTGTGGCACAATCGTCATCGGAAGGGCGGAAAGAGAGAGCAGGAAATCGTACCTCCAGGGAGTCGCTGCCCTCCGCCTCGCGGTCAACCATCTCCATGACTTCTTCATATATGCGCTCTCCGGCTGAGAACCCCTGGGCCCAGTTATTTCCGGCCCCTCCTCCGTCTTTTGACACGAAGATGTTTTCCGGGTTGTAGAGGTTTGCATATGGAGAGGTGAGGATGTTGTTGATCACCTACGGGCATGTTAGTTTCCAGAATCTCAGTAACATGACGGTAGACACACCCTCGGTTCCAAATCAACCAGGATAGCTCTCGGGATATAATGTTCGTCATCTGCCTGGTAGAAAAACACGTCTTTGCGGTCGCCGCCTTCGGTGGCCCACTCCTCAAGGATGCCCTCTTTGTTGATACCGTGTTCTGCGCAGAGACGCTGCCAATACACGGAGCCCACTGGGGTGAATAGTCAGACAATTTATATTTCACTATGAGCTAGCAGGGCATACTCTGGTTGCCACATTGTCCGAGCTGTACTGTTACAATTTCACGAGGCATAGTTCTGTATGGAGTTGAATTCAAGTTCAGTTCGACGCGTCGGGTCGCGACTTGAGAAGTTACATCTGTGACGCGTGACACTTGGCAGCACACATTTGATTCAAAGAAGTCTTGACAGCAATCGCCGAAGGTATCATCAAAATTGCAAGTACTTCGGCCTCAATTCGCATTGTATCCAGAATGCCAAAAACCAAAAAATCCAGTTACACACTACGTTGAAAATAAAAACCGCGGATCCACAAGAAAAAGCAATTACGACTACAAATAGAGCCATGGACTTTCGTCACAGAAATCGAAGGGTAACTAGTACACATAATACGACGTGAAGAACCACGCCAAAGACCGAATATTGCCGTGATGAAAAGGCGGAGGAAGCGGGGAGTGGATCTGCCTTGCCGCCTTTGGCGGCCGTTGTAGCTAACACTGTGCCGCAGAGCCCCGACTCGGTCAGCTGGCTGCTGGGAACAAGGATGACGGGTACGCCGCCGAGGGTGTATTCGGCCTCAACCATTCCCTTTGCCCCAACTGCCCACTGCTCGCATGTGATGATGCTGGAAGAGGGGGATGAGTGGCATGCTTGCATGGGAGGCGGGCGAATACTTACTTGGTCGTCGCAGTGCTCGAGTCGAATGGCGTCGAGACAGCAATGTGGGTGCCATTTTGTGCCTATAAGGATGAAGGACTCGGGTGAGATGGGAAGTTAAAAATAAAACAACCAACGCACGGGAGAGCCGATGTTGGTGACAATGGTGATCACTGATCCCTTCAATATTCCCATTCCATAAGGGCTCGTGGTCAATATTTGTGTTTCCTGATGGACCCAGTCCGTGGTGTTAACCAAGAAGTTGCGCAGCTGTGATACCGGTTAGCATGGCTGTGCGCGATGGTAGGGGGAAATCGGCATGCCTGGTTAAGCTTTGTGATTAGCTCATACGCGTAAGTTTGGGTATAATTTGAAGGCCAGAGTGGTTCGCGATTGAACTACACGTGAGTCAGGTCAGCTTGGTCTGGAAGCAAGGGAGAGGGAGCTCGTACAGGATCCGCGTTACCGCTGAAATATTGTTCCTGGCCATAGTACACAATTGGGATGCCATCCATCATGAAGTTCAGGACCATGGCGTTGCTGGAAGGAAGGGGCGTTTAGCATATGATTAAGAAGGTGTAGTAATAAGATTCACGTACTACATGCTCTGCGGATCAACGGACAGATTATGCCAACGAGGAACGTCCTGATTTTCTAAGAAGTTGCCTAGTAGTCCTGTGTCCTGCGGGTTCATTTGAAATTAGTTTGAGGTAGCGGAGTTCTGATGGGGACGCACTGTGAATTTGGCTTTCGACTGCTCGAAGACGTCCGCTACGACGCTCATGTTCAGGGGTCCGGGTATTTGGAAGGCATCCACGAGAGCGAAGCGCATCGGAAAGTTGAGAACGGAGTCCAGGGCTTGAGGGCCTTGGAACAGGGCCACCGTGCTCGGAGGAAATGAGAAAAAAAAATCATGGGCTGCTTGGATGGGACGTACTCGACATCGGTATCGGAGAACACTTCGCCTATGCAAAAGACGCCTGCTTTCGCACAGAAGGTGGGCCAGAAGTTCACGTTTACATGCCTGAAACCTGTCAGTATGAAGATAGATGGTACCTGAGGAGTCGTGTGACTCACTTTGCAGCTACATAACAGATGGAATTAGAGTCAATATAATGAGGATATTGACGAACATACCATCAATACGAAGGCCGTCGATGCTGTATTCTTGGACAAGGTTCTGGATCCAATCGCCATATTGGGAGACAACAGTTGGATTTTCGGTGTCGAGATCCGGGAGAGGAACTTTTGTGTCACCGAGCCAGCAGAGCTCCATACTTGTGTCGTTGGAGAAGTCGACTGGGCAGTAAGGGTGGTACAGAGACTCGTCCTTGAACATGTAGGTTGAGTAGTCGGGGGTTAGGGAAGTGGCCATGACGTCGTTGACCACGACGTCGACCATGAGATACCTGTAGGGCAGCGTGAGACAATGAATTGCCGATTGAGCGGGAAAAGGGCCAAATTACATGTTTCGACGGTGGAGTTCAGCAGAGAGGGCCTTGAGGTCGTCGGCGGTGCCGAAGCGGTCATTGAGCTTGGAGACGTCAGCCATCCAGTAGCCGTGGTAGGCGTCGCCGTAGGCGGTGCGCGGGCCCTCGTAGTTCTGGTTGACGGGGCTGATCCAAACTGGGGGAAAGTGAAAATGGGTGAGAAGGGGGAGAAAATTGACGTCGGTGAAAAGGCGCACTTGCGGTGAATCCAGCGTTCTGAACATAGTCTAGATTTTCGCGAATGCTGTTGGGGGCGGGAAAAAATGGAGGGTGAGGCGGACGGGGGGGGGAGCGAAGGGTGGGGATGCTCACGTATTCCAAGTTCCGCCGCACCAGGTTTGTTGTGCTGGGTCACATGCGTTGGTGTCCGCGCCTTGGGGGAGAGCGAAGCGGTCTGTGATTATTCTGTGGAGGGGATGGGGGTCAGTTGGAGGTGGCTGACGGGGAACAGAGGGGACGCACTGGTATATTGACCGGCCTCTCCACTGCTCTGCAGTTGCTGCGAAGGCGGGGGAAACGGAGAGAAGGAGGAGGGAAAGTGCGCGGGAAAACATGGGAGTCAACGAGAGTGGTGGTAACGAGAGGGGGGGCTACGAGGCAGCCAGGATGGCAGAGGGGGAGGAGAAGGAGAAGGTGATGGCGGGAGTAAGAGAGTTGGCCAGCAGCAACAGAGCATCCTGTTGCGGCTAACTAGCCTTTGCGAATTCGATTGCATGATGTGAATTCGATTTCCATTCGGCTTCAATTCCACGGATGCATCCATCATGAGACCCGCGACAACACATGGGGCGGAGGAAGCGCGCTGTCACATATTCTGTCACGGTGACGGCTCGTGTTCCGTTGTCCAGCCGGCCAATCACAGAGAGGCACTGTCACTCTTGTGCGGGGTAACAAGACCTGGGGTAGCACACGCCAGCTCCAACACGCTAGCCGCAACGACCACCAGCCCAAATAGCATCCCTTGTCGCCGTTGCCGTCCTCCTCGCTCAACGTCGCCCTTCCAATGCCCCCGCGCAATTCAAACGGAGACCATTTCACCTCCTACGGCTGGTATCTCTGTCTCTGGGTCCTCATCATCGCGTTTCAGGTGCTTCCTATTTTGCATCTCTTTCCACGCCTTCTAAGCGTCCCCTAGTATGGCTACCATATCTCCGTCCTAAACCAGCTCCAGGCCGTCCTCACCTGCAGAGACACCAACGCCCAGCTCTTCTACCGCTATGGCCTCCTCACATGCATACAGATGTCCGACTCCACCTTCTCCCTCGTCACCGCCGTCTTCACCGTCGGTGGTCTCGCAGGCAGCCTGGGGGCTAACCTTGTCATGGATCGCTGGGGACGCAAGGGTGCCACCAGGATATGCGCTGTCCTCACCGCAGCAGGCGCGGGCTTGATGGGCGTCAGCAACTCCGTTGCCTTTCTGGGCCTTGGCAGGTCCACCCCGCCATTCCAAATGCCCTCGCCATCCTCTAACGCCCTTTTGTAGGTTTCTTGTCGGCGTCGGTTCCGGTGTCGGCCTGTGTGTCGGCCCAGTCTTCTTGGCGGAGATAGCTCCATCAAAAATCAGCGGAAATGTCGGTGCGTTGCGACTCGCGTATCCGCCTCATCCCTGTTTCGCTCACCCGCCCCCTCCGCCTACGTCGCTGTATGTAGGCGTGCTCACCCAGCTGGCCATCGTGCTTGGCATTATGCTGACACAGGTCGCGGGCCTGCGCTTCGCGACCCCCACCCAATGGCGAATTGTCTTGTTCATCTCCTGCGCCCTGTCCATTGCCCAGTTCTTGACCAGTGCGCTTGCCGTCGAGTCGCCTGCATGGCTTGCAAGTAAGGGACGCCTGGACGAGAAAAAGACCGTCTCCATCCAGCTGTGGGGCACGACGGCGCCAGCTACAACCTGTAAGGTTATTTCTCGCCTCAGATACCTATCTCTCATTGCGCTCTTATGCAGCCTCACAGCGCGATATCGAGGATCCGCTTCTCGACGAAGCGGAAGAACGACGCAGCGAGGTGCGTGAAGCCACCGTCACTGTCCCTCAGCTTTTCCGTGCACGCGACCTGCGCAAGCCGCTGGCGATCGTGTGCCTCGCCATGCTCTCCCAGCAGGTGTCAGGAATCAATGCAGGTCAGCCTCCCACTCATGCTGACCCCGCTCTGTCGTCTGATGAGACACAGTGCTCTATTACAGCAACGACATTCTGTCCAAGTCGCTGCCCGAGCTTGGGCCGTATGTGTCCCTAGGAATCACGGTCGTGAATGTGATCATGACCTTCCCACCCATCATCCTCATCGAGGTAGGCTCTCTTTCATTTAACGATGCAGCTGTGATGACAGGCGGGTTTGTTAGCGCATGGGACGGCGGACTCTGCTCACGCTGTCGACGGTGGGCGCGTTAGCGTCATTGTTTGCGGTTGGGTTCGGACTAGACTCGGGTCTTGCAGTGCTCTCTAGCATCGCAACGATGACCTTTGTTACGTGCGTGCGCTTTCGCGTGATTGTATGAACGGGTCTCGGCTGATGGGCGGCGCACAGATCATTTGCAATTGGGCTAGGGCCCATCCCGTTCGTGATGATTGGAGAGGTGTCACCCCCACATGTACGTGCTTTTCTCGCCGTGCTGCGTGTGCTGACGCGGGTGACAGGCGGTGTCTGCGTTGTCGTCGGTCGCGCTGTCGCTGAACTGGATCGCAAACTTTGTCGTTGGGGTGGCGTTCCTGCCCCTGCGGAACGTGCTATCTGGAAGAGACGCGGACAAGGAGGGGCGCGTATTCTATGTATTTGTGGTGGTGCTCGCTGTGTGCACCGGAATGCTATCACGATATTACCGATGAGAGTAGAGTACTTTAATTCGAAAATACATTGTCAATTGAATCGGAGTTTGAAATTGCTATCCTCCGCGTACGCACCTCCTCCCGTGGCGTCCTCGACATCGTTCTCCTCGACCTGTCCCCACCTTTACCTCATTACCCTCCATACCATCCTTCAAAACGGCGACTGGACCTGGAAGCGTTGCCCGGCGCTCGGTGACCCCATCCAGGTCGTCCCACATGGACAGCCCGCCGACAACCAACATCCACACCATCGTCAAAGCCCAGATTGTCTTCCTCCTCTCCACCCTCACCGAGGACAACTTTGAAAGGAATCAGGTTGAAATCCGCTCGGTATGCAGTCCGGCTTCGTTTCCTGTTCTTTTTCTCACCTGCCCCCATAGCTCTTCGAGCAGCATGGTCTCGACACCTACCTCCATTTCATACGTCGCCTCATCGTCCACTCCCAAGCCCGCCTCGTCTCCCCCGCCCCGCCCCAAAATTTTGATGCCTCCGCCAACCTCACCTTCCGCCTCCTTATTCAGGAGACCCAGCGCCTCGCTCGTGACCCTTACCTCGCTGACCGCTTCCGCGACGGCATAGACAAGGGCGAGGTCGACATCTTCCGCAACTTCGACTTTGTGCGATTCGCGGATCGTGTGGGTCTCCGCCCCCTCGAGCGCCTCATCTTAGCCGCCTCCATCGTCTCCACCCAGACGCGCAAGGAGCTGGCCGCCCAAGCCGCTAACGTCATTCGCGTGGAATTCGAAAATGCCGTCCTCGCTCTCTGCCATACCCCCTCCTTCGACCCCTCCGATCTCTCTCTCTCCCAAATCGACAAGCTTATGGCCAACCTCCTGTCCGACCCTCCTATCGACTCGCCCGTCCTCGACGCCCCCCAGCGTCAAGCCCTTATTGTAGCCGTTCAGACCAAGTATGGGAAAGAAGCTACTGCCAACATCCTCCAACACATTTTCCTCCACCTGAGGTAAGAGCATTTTTAACGGCTTCATTGCAACCGCTACTGACATTTCCTTTTTTTTTTTTTTTTAAATCAATAGCCTTCCACCTGGCACATCTCTCGTGCAAGCTCTCATCCAACTAGGGCCCGACATTACCAGTGATGCAGATGCAGTACATGCCCTTTTAGAAAGGTTCGGCATCACCGAGGTGAACCCGCCGCGTGACGCGCAACTGCTGGAGATTATCACCTCCTTAAACCGACTAGCTTCCGAGGGGACCGTGTTATGTGATGTGGGGGCTTTGGTCCGCGCTCTCAGCAGCTTCGTGAGTCCTGTGTTAATCTATTACCTGTAAACGCACTCATCCCACTGTCAGCGTGTCAACTTGAACTGGGCCAGCATCATCAAGTCGTTTGATTGGCCGGATCGCCATGGAGTCGACACCGCCACCTTGAAGCTTCTCATTGCTATTCTTCTCAACTCTCCTCGCGAGGCCGAACCACACGCCGTTACGGGCTTCTGGGAGCCCTGGTCCAACCCCCTTTACCAACTCCGTCTGCTTGACGCCCTCCTTTCGTTACCCGCCGATACCTTCAACTTTGTCCAGCTTCCCGGACATAGGATTGTCACTGTGGATGATGTCTCTGTCGCGAGCCCAACTATAAAATCACTCGCTGCAAACGTTCAGGGCCACACATGGAACTCCCTGGAGCTCTTCCAAGTGCTGGTGCGCCTTGCAGGCTCCGAATCGGCCGATATACGGAACTGCGTGAGGGAGATGCTGGACAAAGCTATCAAAATCAGCGCTGAGCTTGTTCATATGGGGCTACTGCAAGTCCCGGTGAGTATTATTGTTCTGCATCCTTCCGGCACTGTGCTTAATTTATTTCCAGGATCCCACATGGAATGAAATTCGTCTAGAATATTCGCGGAAACTTCTTGCTATGTTCCTGGCAGGCCATCCTAATCACCAGCTGGTCTTCATGAGGATCTGGCAAATCGAACCCTCCTACCTTACCAATGCATTCCGTGACTTCTACGATGAAAACCCTCTCAATATTACTCGCATTTTGGACGTAGCACAAGATCTCAAAGTACGCGTCTATCTATCCTGGGTACTCAACTTGCTCACCTACTCGTAATAGATTCTTGAGGCACTGCTTGAGGTCCAGCCCTTCACATTTGCACTCGATGTCGCTGCTCTTGCATCGCGCCGCGAATATCTCAACCTCGACAAATGGCTGGCAGACCATGTTACTAGCCACGGGTCTGATTTCCTACACTCTGTCATCCGGTTCCTTGAGCAGAAGATGGAAAGCGAAAAGGCATCTCGCTTGTCGGATCCTGCCGTCGAGAGCCGCACCATGTCCCTTAATCCTCATACCATTACCATTATCCTCCGCGTGCTCAGAAACAGGTTCGTGTGTCTATACATGTCTCACCTTCCTGTAACTGATTTTATCCCCTACAGTGCCAATATGATAGCAGAGGATGATGTGGGACCCTGCATGGAAGTCAGAAATGCCTGCCTGCAGATTCACCCTCGCCTTATGAGCCTTATTCCCGGCTCTGACGTTGAACCCGGTTTGACCGTGGTCAACTATGCAAACGACATCGAAACCGAAGTCGACGCCATTTACAAGCAAATGTATGACGAACACACGACAATTGATGAAGTTATAGCCATGCTCCAACGACACAAAGAATCCACCAACTCTCGTGACCATGAGGTTTTCGCCTGCATGATCCATTTCCTATTCGATGAATACAAATTCTTCCAATCCTACTACCCTGCCCGAGAATTGGCAATGACTGGCTACCTATTTGGCTCTCTCATTCGTCATCAGCTCATTGATTATATCCCTCTCGGCATCGCTATCCGCTATGTCCTAGATGCCCTCAACTGTCCTCCAGAAACTAATTTGTTCAAGTTCGGCATCCAAGCACTGGGCCGCTTCGAATTCAGGCTCGCTGAATGGCCTCTTCTCTGCGACGCTCTTCTTAGGATACCCCACCTTACCGAGTCGAGGCCTGATTTGGTGGCAAATATCCAGCGAGCTTTGGCATCATCGGGAAATGCGGATGGCGGCAATACCGACTTCCATAACGCCCATGGTGCCCCACTGGAACCCATTACAGTCTTTACGGCTATACAGCCTGACATCATCGAACCCGACCTCGAAACACCTCCCGAGGAACTTTCCGACCAGATATTATTCATTGTCAATAACCTGGCTCCGAACAACTTTGATGCTAAATTGATTGAAATGAAGCAAGTCTTCGTCGATGAATATTCCCGATGGTTTGCGAACTATCTCGTCGATCAGCGCATCGGCACCGAACCTAACAACCACCCTCTCTACCTACGCCTCCTAGATGCTCTAGATCAAAAGCAGCTTTTCAAACTTGTCGTGCAAGAAACCCTCGTAAAGGCGGCAATGCTACTGAATTCTGAGAGAAGCATGCAGCCTGGATCGGAAAGGACTGTATTGAAAAATATTGGTTCATGGCTTGGTACCATTACTCTCGCTCGAGACCAGCCTATCAAGCATAAAAATCTGTCCTTCAAGGATCTTCTGATCGAGGGTTACGATAACGGGCGCCTTACTGTCGCCATCCCCTTCGTCTGTAACACGTTGGAGCCTTGTTCTGAATCCAAGGTCTTCAAACCTCCGAATCCTTGGTTAATGGCTGTCATTAGTCTACTGGCCGAGATCTACCATTTCGCGGATCTCAAACTCAACCCTAAATTCGAGATCGAACATCTATGCGGGAAATTGAATATCGATCTCGACACCGTCCAGGCAACGACTATTCTTCAAAATAGGCCTATAGACTCGCTTGCTGGGCTTCCTCTACCAGAATACCCCCCGGACATCGACTCGCTCCCCATCGGTGGGGAAAACACATCAGCTCAGGTTGGTGACTCGCAACTCTTGGTTCTTGGCAACCATAGCTCTTCAGATTCTCAACGAGCTGTTGGAGCTCAGATAGAAGCTATCCTTGAAACATTAGTTCTTCACGTCAACATCAGTCCACAACTTGCTCCTTTAAATCTTAACCATAGCTTCAAGCGCGCCGTTCAATTGGCGGTTGACAGGGCAGTTCGGGAGGTAAGTAAAATATTATATGTTCAATCAGTTGTCTAACATTTCCATCCATATAGATTATTCTTCCTGTGGTCGAACGATCCGTTACTATCGCCGGGATATCCACTAGAGAATTAGTCACGAAAGATTTTGCCACCGAACCGAATGAGGAGAAGCTTCGCAAAGCAGGACATTTGATGGCGCAGAAACTTGCTGGAAGCCTTGCACTTGTCACCTGCAAGGAGCCATTGAAGAGCAATCTCGCAACGCATCTTCGGCAGTACTTAGGAGAGCATGGGTTCAGCGAGGTGAGTGACAGTGTAAATTTATTTTTGTGCCTACTATATCTTACAATTGGTATAGCAAATGGTACCAGAGCCAGTTGTACTACTTCTCGTTCAGGATAACATTGACATAGCTTGTGCTGCTATTGAGAGAGCTGCTATGGAGCGCGCTATTTTAGACGTCGATGAAGGCTTTAATAGTTCGTACGAGGCTAGGCGACGTCATCGTGAGGTTCGTGCTTTTTTGCTTTTTTTGCAAAACTTCATCCTGATCAGTTTTTCAGCTTCGTAATAGCCAACCATTCTGGGATCCATCAGCCATTCCCTCTAGTTTCTCAGCTAGTCTTCCGGATCCTCTTCGGGTCAAACCTAATGGTATTCAGCAGCATCAAGCTGCTGTCTATGAAGATTTCGGTGAGTTATATTACCCTGTAATTGCGAATAAATTCTAACACGCAGACCACAAGCCGTCGATGCCAAGCGGAGGCCTGGTAGTCGACCTAGCTCTTCGACATCTTTCAATGCCTCCGCCTTCTATGGACAATCACCCTCTCTTGATCGCACATCACCCAACCAAGGCTTCCATAGTCACCAAGAAGCTATGGATCGTTTCGGGGTCAGTGTTACTATACGGCTTATTCCTTTCAATGCTAATAAGCGCCGTAGGTTCTTACCCGCGATTTGGAGGCGGTTATGCTTCAGTTGCCGGTCCAGTCTCTAGCAGCCTTGCCCCCTAATCATGACATTCGTCATCTCGTCCGCCAGATCTTGTTCCTTTCTGCTGCTGCATCCGAACCTCAGCGTACGCCATTGATGATGTCCCAAAAGATTGTGCAGTTACTGTACAAGACGCCCTCTCAATTGGGACGCGAAGTATACGTTGCTTTGTTGGATCATTTGTGCCATTCTTTCGAAGATGTGGCCAAGGAAGCTATTACCTGGCTTCTCTACGCAGAAGACGAGGTCAGTGGCTCTTCAATATCTGATTCTGCTTTCCTGACACCTTTTTCTAGCGTAAACTGAATGTTGCAGTGACCGTTACATTGCTGCGAAGTGGACTTGTCAATATTGGGGCACAAGATCAGCAACTCGCAAAATTTCTTTGCACCGACCCTCGTCCTAGCTTACTCAACTTCGCCACCGGCCTAATCAGGGAATGTTTGTCTAGTGATCCTCCTGTGGCCACTCAGAATCAGTTTGCGTTTTCAATTGAAATTCTGGGACAATTAGCTCAAGCAGGAAAAGCAAATGACGAGTACGTTGTCTATAATTTTACTTGCTATCAGCGTGCTGAAATAGGTGCTCAGCGTAACTCGACTTTTGGATGACCTGCGAGGCGTCAGGCGATCAGTCGTTGCAGCTGCTCCCGATACCCTCGCTGTTCGCCAGCCTTCCGTGAAGCCAGAGACTGAGCAACTGCGAGAGAAACTACACGTGTGGTTTCAACAATGGGTGAACATCTTCCAGCGATCCCATTCACCCGAGAAAAGTTTCGTTCCCTTCATCACGCAGCTGACGAAGCAAGGCATTCTTAAAGTGGAAGATGTATCCTCGTTTTTCTTCCGCGTGTGTGCGGAATCCAGCGTGCAGAGTTATGTTAAAAGCATAGCTGCTGGAGATTTCGATTACGCGTCTCAGGCTCTTGATGCTATGTCTCGACTCATCGTCTATATCATCAAATACCACGGGGATGCCTCAGGTGTCAACAATGATCAGGCGAAGGTGCATTACTTGACAAAGATTCTCTCCATCTTTGTTCTCGTACTGGCCAATTTGCATGAAGAGCAAGGGCCCGCCTTCCAGCAGAAACCCTTCTTTAGATTCTTCTCTAGCCTTGTCAACGACCTTCATGCTATCGAGAATCATCTAGGGCCGGTGTACTTCCAATTACTGGTGGCTATTAGGCAAGTAAAGTAATATATGCATGTGGAGACAATCTACTAACCTTTCGCTACAGTGACACTTATAGCTCCCTTCAACCGACGTACTTCCCAGGATTCGCCTTTTCCTGGATGTGTTTGATTTCGCATCGCTTGTTCATGCCGAAGTTGTTGTTATCTGAGAATCGCGAGGTGTGTGTAAGCAGCTTCATCTCCACTAATACGCTAATCTTTTTGTAGGGATGGTCCGCTTTCCATAAATTGCTGCTTTCCCTCTTCAAATTCCTATCCCCGTTCCTGAAGGATGCAGACCTGCAGTTCGCTGCCCGTGATTTGTATCGGGGTGCTCTTCGGTTGCTCCTAGTCCTCCTGCACGACTTCCCCGAGTTCCTGAGTGAATATTACTTCACTCTTTGTGATGCCATCCCCCCACGCTGCATTCAATTACGGAACATCATCCTCAGTGCTTTCCCTCCATCGGTGGTATTGCCTGACCCTCATCTCCGCAACATGAAGTTCGACGCCATTCCGGAAATGGGTCCAATTCCCCCCATTTTGTCTGACTTCACGTCCGGATTGAAGAATGGCGATCTCCGCACCTACCTTGACCAATACCTCCTAGGTCGTGGAACACCCTCGTTCTTGAACTCTCTAAAGGATCGCTTGCGACTTCCTGGTACTCCGGATGCAACGGAATCATACAACCTATCGCTGATCAATTCCCTTGTGATGTATATTGGTGTTTCGTCTGTGGCTCAGGCTAAGGCGAGAAGTGGATCCTCTCTGTTCATTTCTAGCGATCCTGGCGTTGTAGCCATTCAGTACCTCGCCACGAGCTTGGATGTCGAAGGTAATTATTATTATTTTCTATATGACAGCTGATTAATTGAATATAATTATTAAGGACAACACCATCTTCTGAGCTCTATTGTACTTCACCTCCGGTACCCGAATGCGCATACGCACTGGTTCAGTTCCCTACTGCTCCACCTCTTCTTAGAGATTCAAGATGATCGCTTCCGGGAGGTGATGACCAAAGTTCTCTTGGAGCGCTTCATCGTCCATCGCCCTCATCCATGGGGTGCATTGGTGACTTTCATCGAATTGTTACGGAATCAAAAATACGACTTCTGGAGCAAAGATTTCATCAGGATTGCCCCCGAGGTTACCATGCTACTCGAGAGTGTATGTTCAACGTCTCAAATATCATCAACCTTCTGACTTACGAATGTTACAGGTGGCGAGATCGATTTTCCAACCATAGAAGTTTGTAGTTATAATCCTTGCTATCTTCGTACATCTGTCATGTCCTATCTGGGTTTACCTCATTGCACATTGTATTGTAACAATATTTTCCCACATTTTACTGTTAAAACTGGCTGTAAGACAATTAATTTTCTTTCCCTTCGCCAAATTGGACTTTGTCCAAATGAAACCTTTGCTCAAATTTGATTGCCAATAGGTTGACAGGCCACGTTTGAGCTTGAACACTGCTTGCTTCCCTCGCCCTCGACGTGTCCACCTTAAAGTAACCATGAGAGAGGCTCGTTCCAACCCCAGTCTGCACCCCAGACGCTGTATCGTTGTCAGAAGCTTCTAACGTAAGTATTCGCAGCTTTCACTTACCCAGCACCTTCTACACCCCCTGCACCAATAAGGTCCGTGGAACTGCCAGTAATTATCCAATCTGAAACAGCAACGCCGGTTCTAATTGGAAAAAGTCTTGCTGCCCGTTCAAGCGCGGATGGACCCGTGTGTAGCATGAAGAGCACGGATGCCTCAGGATCAATCGGATGCGGGTGCAAGAAAATAATCGCTGTCGAGGAGTTGAACGATAGAGTAGAAAGCAAGAAGAGTGAGCTAGCTACCCTTCCCGTTCTGCTCGATGACATTTGAATGTAACATGAGCTGAGACCCATTCTGCGTGAAGGGTGTCTTTCTCCGTTTTAGCGTGTCGCTGACAAAAGCAGACGAGGAAGTGCCAATGAATACAATGTTCCCACTTGCTCTTGGGCTCGAATTGAGAGCAGTGGGAAGTTCACCTTCTAGGATAATCTCCGCGTCCAGCTTATGGTAGCACGCAAGGTCGTGCGCAATGCGCAACGCCAGCGAGAGCTCTCCACTGGACGTTTCCCCAGGAATGACAAACATAAGAGATGACTTTGAAGAGAGTATACTTTGTATTCTGGAAGATGTCTGAATATCTGGAAATCCGGAAACCATCTGAATTCCTAATTCAGAGTTCAAATCCTCGCATGTGCGTAGACAACGCACCTCCCATGAACCAGTTGCAGAACATACAAAGTACCAGGTGCTATTGATGTCGTAAGACACTGAAACTGTTGTGCCATCAATTTGTATTGGTTTTCCTGGGAGATCAAACACTTGCGAATCGACCGAAAACATTTTAACATTCGAAGTTATCACGCGAATAGAAAAATCTTCAGTCGTTTCAATGCGAAGCCTCCCAAGTCTAAACGGTAATTTAGGTCACTATCCAGTATACCTGCAGTTATTGTGTGGAGAGACTCTCACCGACCAGGAACAGCCAGCTTTAATATTCTCCAGCCATGGAAAGTTCCACTCTCTTTCGGGACGGAAACCGTTAACGTAAATGTATTCGCTTGTTTTCGTTCGCCTATAGGCTTGGAATACATGCTTTCGAGAAATTCCTGTACTTGCGGTTTGTTAAGGACTGAGGGATACCAATGGCCCTGGCCCTCATCTTCCAAAAATCTATAAATCTAGTTCAACATGCGGTGTCTGTACAGAGGAATGCGAATGACACGATACATACGTCACATTTGCCTCTGGGGACCAGCTCTTAACGATTTGAACAGCTTCGCGTGAATGCCAGACAGGTACATTCTCATCATCTCCACTGCCGAATTCAATATCAATGATCAGCCAGATGAAAGCAATCCAGATGATGGCAAAAGTACCCATGAATAGCAAGAATAGGAGTGTCCACGAGGTTTGAAAAATGCAAATCGTTATCGTCTGGTGTCAGGGAAGACTCAAGAATAGAGCGAAGGCTCGGGTCGATGAAATGGGCAGATCTAAAGATAAGTTAGCACTTGACATCATCTATTGAAACCACGCGTTATGCCACCTTGACCATGTAAGCGGGACATAAGCCTGGGATTTGAGATAGGCAGCAGCTGGAATGGCTAAAAGATGGCCGTGATTAGCTCCTATTCGAAGCATATAAAATACGGCATTCGAACCTCCAATGACTCTGTCTGGAAAGCGCGATGCCAGGTACCATGTTCCTTGACCACCGTTTGAGTGACCAATCACCACAACAGAAGGTGTTTCCGGCAACAGTAGAGCATTCCATCGTTTATTCTTCGCCAAGATTGAAACAAGTGCGTCTACTGAAGCCCAGGCGTCATTTGCACTAGGCCCGTGCCAATCTAGTCCCTAACCGTGACTTGTAAGTAACAATTACCCGTGATTTGCTAGTTCATACCCAAGATGTCCTGCCGGTAGGTATAATGATCCAGTTATGTTCGTTCTTGGGCAAAGACTCGGCCCAGAATGGTTGATTAGTTACGTCAACGCCGGCACCGTCTCCAAGAGAAGGGTAAATCAGGAAGCCATTCAAGTTGAGAAGAAAACGCACGAAGAGCCAGTATAGGTGGGCAGTTTTTACGGGGGTGATCCAGCAAAGGAGGTACGGCCAAAAAGATTGTAGGCATGCAATTTGCATAGAAATAGGATGATTTGAGAGCTCGGCTTCCGGTTAAGGGTAGCTTTCTATGTCTGATTGGAAGTAATACAGAAAGTACTCTTGAAGAGTTTCCAGATGTCATAATGAAGCTCAGCACTAGTTCGTTGTCTCTTATGGGTTGATCTTGGACAATAGACATGGGTATGATGCGCATTTGTGAGGGAGCAATCCGCGTTGGCCGTAGTAATCGCAATTCAACTCCCTGGAAGTTATGGTGAGAGAGGGGGCATGCTGAACTAACACAAGTAAATTGTACCTTTGCGTTCTCGGATATGACATCGGTTATAGTCCACCATTTATCAATACTGCGAATGCCGACGCCAAGGGCATCACCCATAGTAAAGCCATCAACAAAGTCACTAACAATGTCCTGGCTAGGTTCGTGTACAACTTCCTGGGTGTTGGTCTCGATTTCTGCATGCACGCTGATAATCTGAACGGGAATTTCACTGCCACGGGAATGGGGGTCTCCGAAAAGCCTAATCTAAAGCGTGTCACTACGCGAGCGGCAACGGGTCGAGAGAATGGGCATACCTCGTAGTCTCCGCTAACGAAGAGATCATACTGCGTGGCAGATGTGGCAGCAGGAGGAACGGGAAAGCTCACTGCCCGCGGAAGGGCACCTTCCATGTTGTATATGTTCCCGGCGTACCACTGTGGAACGGTGGAAGATGGCGTCCCGTTGCTTTTGGGAAGAACAGTGAAATAGGAGCCTTGTTTTAACTGCACTCGCAGATGTGGTGCATTATCCAGATATATACTACGGCTCGGTGGGTACACAGTCAAAGAGGTCCGGAGGACGGCATGGTGCTGTAATGCTGCCCATCCTTCAGTTGTTCTGAGGGATTTCCATCTAAGTAATGGGATGAGAGAGTTAAACCGAATGATGGATCCTTAGCTATCGAACAACATACCGTATGTGTGGAAAGGAAAGGTGTAATGTCCCGTTGTTGTCTGCTTGAGCAGATCCCCAAGCAACGCTGCCACCATCTGCACAGGACGATGGCCATGTACGTGCGTAGTCTATTGGTTCAGATACTAGAAACATAGAGTGATGTTTTACTACCTTGCGTGAACAAGTGAAAGGGACGAGTTACAGTTCAGAGGAAATGAGGGTGAGAGGAAGTGCTGCTCTCGAGCATGGATAGGAAATGGGCCCAAGACCTTATATTGACATGAGATGCTTTCGAGCGGTGGCTGCAGGATCGGGACAACTTACGTCCCAGTTGGTTGATATCTGGACCTGCCAGGAAGTTGAAGACTGGGAAGCATCTGAGATTAACGGGTGCTGAAACGCAGATGCTGATATAGACATGGATTTCAATGAATTAATAGCTAGGAGTGGGAGAACGAGCTTGAACATTGACAGATCGATTCAAGAGGCTCAACGGTGAAGCTTTGAAGAGCGGCGAAGGGAGAACGGCAGCCAGACATAGCCGGGAACTGTTGATCTAAAGCCCCTGAACCAAACACAGAAGACAAGTGACTGTGCAGGTCGATCTCGACTCGATCAAATAATCTCTGACTTGGACTATGGCTACTCGACAAGGTGGAAAGCTGAAGCCGCTCAAGGTACGTATGTTCAACATGTACTGCTGTTTCAATTCTTACGCCCGTCTCTCTGCAGGCTCCCAAGAAGGACAAGAAGGAGGAGACCGAGGAAGAGATCGCCTTCAAGGAGAAGAAGAAGGCCGAGGCAGATGCACTGAAGGCTGCACGAGACAAAGGTGTGTGTTATGTTTATATGGAACTTGAGACGAAACTGACGGGAGTTGCAGCATTGAAAGGTAAGTGCCGCGTGTCTCGATGGAGGAGCGATACCCAATGTTTGCAGGTGGCCCGATGGGCGGTAGTGGAATCAAGAAGTCAGGAAAGAAGTAGGATGCATGGCTGAAATATAATGCCTGGCATGGATTTTCCTAGATAGAGTGTGAATGCTGGATAAATATTGAATGGCTCTCTCCTCGCTGAACATTTGAATGACTCCTTGAATGACCTCCCCTTGAATCGCTCTACATTGCCATCCATTGTGATTCGTCGCTTTGCTCTTGTTTGTGTTTAATATTCAGCATGCTCTCGTTCGCGAATCACACCTCCACGCCTCTCCAAATTCTGTCCCCTCCTCCTCCTCCCCCCGAAAATCCCAATGCTGGGCTCCATGCAAGTTATGCAGCACAACCCCCAGCAGCAGCAAAATCAGCAGCAACAACAGCAGCAGCAGGGCCAGCAGCAGCAGCAAAGCCAACAAAGCACCATACCCCCGCCGCCACCTCAGAATGGACAGGACTTCACCCTTTCAAGCGTCCTCCATTTCCTCCAGACTGAATGGCGCAGATACGAGCGCGATCGGAATGAGTGGGAAATAGAACGAGCCGAAATGAGAGTGAGTGCCTTGTCTCGTGCTTAACCTCGCGTCTCTCACCCCGCCCATCCAGGCGCGCATTGCGCTGCTCGAGGGCGAGCGCCGCTCCTTTGAGAACGTGAAGCTCGACCTCATGCGACGCATAAAAATGCTTGAATACGCCTTGCGCATGGAGCGGTTCGTGTGCTCTCGTGCCCGTGTGTTTCTTATCCCTGACGTGGTGTCCTCCAGCTCAAAGCAGCTCATCCAACCAACCTCCCATGCCAACCCACCGGCAAAGCTTGCCAACATTCAAGCTCAAGCTGCTCAGTCGTCTCAAAAGGATGAGTCTCAAAGCCATAAAGAGGAAAGCAGTGGCAGCTCCCCCCGAAGCGAAGGTACGTATTCTCACCATGTCTCTTAACTCGGAATTAGCTGAAACCCTGTTCTTGAAACGCCTTACCAGATTCACCCCTTCCAGACAGCCGCATGCCGAATGGTGGCCCTCCGGCAGGTAGGGCCAGCTCATGGGGCACAGGAAATTGGGCCAACGGTCCTGCAGCCGGCTCTACGGCTGGTATTGGCAAACCTCCACCAGGACGGGATCCCAAGAGTAGAGCACGCAGTCGCGACTATCTAAAGCAGTGCGTCCTTGTTCGGTTCTGTGTTTCCATATGTCGATGACTCATGCCGTCATTCAACCACTCCAGGTGTCTCCAGGAAATCTCGTACTTGACATCCCCACAAGCAATGAATCCTCTACCTAATCGACCACTACTGAATAATACATCTATACCGCTCTCTTTACCCAACGTCCCGTCTTTTGAACAGATGGCATATAATGGCCGACCACGGAAAGTCCTGCCTGAAGCAGGCAAGGAGTTCCCGCTTCTCAATGGACTGAATTCTGTCTCTGGACCTTCTTCTGCTCCTGTCAGCACCTCCCAAGTACCTCTCTTGGAACGGAATAATCCCATGGGACCAGGAATGATTCAACAACCACCACTGGCTCAAGTGTCCCCACAGAATTCAAATCAACCGCAACCTTCGACATCTGCAACCCAACCAGAAAAGGAGAAAGAGGGCGAAACAGAGAATAGGCAACTAACTGCGATCTTCCGACCCGATGATGCAGGCGAATGGAAGGAAAAACTACGACTCTCCCATGAAAGTTCAGAGCAAGCCAGATTGGCACGTGAGGGTCAATCCGGAGTCCAAGCTGGCGCAAATTCTTGGGATAGACGAAGAGAGGATGAGGAGGACGTGAAAGAAGAGGAGGCCGACGTTGAGGATGAGGAGTCTAGTGTCGTCGGCGAGGGAGAAGAGACCAAGGTGTGGAAAGCGAAAAGGACGCTCAGAAAGTGAGTCTGCCTTCAAACTGGTTGTATCTGTGCATGAACTTACTATGCCGTAGTCACTTGGATGCCGTCCGGGCACTTGCGTTCCATCCCAGCGAGCTCTGTTTAGCAACAGGCGGAGACGACTGCACAGTGAAAATATGGAGAATGGATGTTGCCAGTTTGGCATCCTCTGCGTGCGTATTAACATGTAAAAAGTTCGTCGGGATTGTTTTTGATGATTATTTATTAGTACACGAGCAACTACTGAGGTGGAACCTCAACTTACACTACGGGGGCATTCAGCAGCCATTACGCGGTTAATGCACTCGCCATCGAAGCAGCTCCTTTATTCCGCCTCCCTCGACTCCTCGATCAGAGTATGGGCTCTTCCTAATCCCTCGCATACCACATACGCTCCATACGACGAGACTCGATCACGTGGGGAATTGATAGGACACACGGACGCGGTTTGGGACCTGGCGCTAGTCAGAGATGAAAGCACTCTTATTAGTTGTGGCGCGGAAGGCTCGGTGAAAGTTTGGGACGTCAGTGGCCCATCTGGGGGCGGATCACTGAAATTGACATGGGGTTGGTCGGGCTTGGAAAATCAGGGAGAGTTCCATGAGGATGCGGACGCTCCAGGAGCGACTGCTGTAGAGGCTCTCAAAGCTGACCTGAAAAAGGTTGCGGTCGCATATCAGAATGCTATCGTAAAGATTTTCGACCTTGAGACTGGGAAGGAACTTTCTCGACTGCAGAGCGATATGAGTTATGGTAAGTCTTTCTGCTTTCCAGTAGTAAGACTGCATGCTGATTGTTTCTTCCTTAGATGGAACGCCAGCTACTCAGATAAATCGCATTGTGTCACATCCAACGATGTCTATTGTTGTGACTGCGCATGAGGACAAGTTTATCAGGATCTTCGACATTGTCACAGGTATGCCTTTTGCTCTCCCCCTGTATGCAATATAAGTATTTACTATTTACTAGGACAATGTACACACTCAATACTGGCTCACTTGGATGGTGTCACGTCGTTATCGATTGATGCTGCGGGCTTCTCCCTTGTATCTGGTAGCCACGACTGTTCCGTGCGCTTCTGGGATCTCCTCGGTTCGCGTGCCTGCACCCAGGAGATTACAACGCATCGGGAAAAGGCTCGAGAGGGCGTGCTGGATGTGGAGTTCCATCCCACGTTACCTTTCATGGCCAGCGCGGGTGCTGACGGAGTGGTGAAACTATATGCTTCATCATAGACCCATGGCAGTGTCATGCTACTTATTTGACGGTCTAATACCTTTACTGATAGACTTGCTACATACTCGTGGGACGGGAACTATTTTTGCATCGTGTGTTCACGATTCTCTGCTTCATACCTTTTATTATCATGACTGTTATGTTCTGACTTCATTTCTCGCTTAATGTTATTACTTCTTGAATGTTGATCGATGATAGTTTCGATGAGGAAATATTTACGGATCAGTTACAGGCAGGAAGACAACTGGCAGGTCCATGATAACTAGAGCTACAGTGAGTGGTGATATACAAATACAGTATGCGCGTAACAAGTCGTGAGACAGCAGTTGACGTAGCCTCGTTAATGGACCAAAAAAGATGACACAGACCAAGTCCCGTTCTATATACATAACGGTCGTATGTTTCATATTCCTGTGGTGCATGTGAATAAAGGGCGGGATTGTACACGAGACGGTCACTCACGAATGTGCATCCCCTGTTCTGCTGCAAGTATCTCTGCACCAAGCGCTCTTCCTTCTACAAGCCTTTTAACCTGTGCAACAATCACTTCTCTTATATGCAGTAAATCTTCGGTGGCACCATCCTTGCAATGGATGATAAAGACGCGGACACCATTCAGGGCACCGTGCAACTCCTCCGGTGAAGGCGGGTTCTTCTTTTGTCTCTTTCTAGCAGGTCGAGCCCGAGCAGCCACAAGTTGTTGGCATCTAAACTTGATGACTTCAGCGGCTAGAGCGCTCAACTCGTCCGCTAAATGCTCAGGAGTAAGGTGGCCAAAGAGAGTGTCGTCCGTACGACCAGAGGGCCAGGAGCACTCAATAAATATTGTTGATAGCTTTTCCGGAATACTGGGTGCAGCAGCTCGCCAAACGTTGATGGTCTGTGGCCTTGCAGCAATCGAGTCAGGTTCCACGTCTCCGAAGAATAGGAATTCTTGACGTGTTGGGTCGTGGCGGATGAAGAAAGCAGCTGATTCGTATTGACCTAGTTCGTTACGGCCGTGATTTAATGGGATAGTACGAACAGACACGTCCGGATGAACTCTCTTATATTTGGCGTCGGTATGTAGTCTGATATACGTGTGTTAGGATGCTGAGGCGAGAGAAACGAATATTGGGTCTCACATTGAGTAGAGGAGCTTGTGCTCATCGTCCCCTTCATCCCAGGAGGCCAAATTGGGCCATATACGATCTGAAAAGACAGTTTCAAGATCCTGGAGTGTCTGCTTAGTGGCATAGATGCGTTTGCGATGGCCTTTAAAAGAACCAGCAGATATGACGAGGCTATTGACATGATCCAGATGGGCATGGGTTATGAGGAAAGATCTGCATATATTTGAATGGCCGGGCCATGAACATGGATAAGGAGGAAACGCACTTGACGAAGGAGTAAATGTCGGAGGCGGAGTAAGTTTTGCAGTCATTTGAGCCGGCGAGACGGAAGAGATTGGGATTCCTACGCAGGAGTTGGCTGAGCGCACCTTGGCCCGAGCCTGGATGCAAAGGATGAGACGGGACAGAAATGGATTAGATGCACAAGTACCCGCCTGCTTCCAAAGCAAGGATGCCATCGTCCCAGGCTGCCAGAGAAAGCTTAAGGAGATATCTGGAGTAGAGGAGGAAGGTCTGTTGAGTCTCCACGTGCGGAGCGGAACAGAGGCCTAAGTGGGCAGGTTGGTCAACTTGCCAGGACGTACGCAGATAGGTTAGTCTCGTCGGGGCCGCCTCCGGAACCCACGACGATCATGTCGAACGTCGGCATAGGATTCATCCAGCGAAGAGAATGTCGCGCGGGCAAGTGTCTGAAGATTGGGAAGTAGATGGAGGAGAGATGGGCAGGCACATAGGGCGCGCCAACAGAGATATTTAAGAGGGAGTTAATAAGAAAGATGAGAACAAGAGGATGGCAGCGCAGAGGTGGAATGCCCAGGCTGTCAATCAGGACAAGGGCGGGCAGCGATGGGGTTCATGCAGATGGGGTTCTGGCAGAAAGCGGTCCTCGCATGCAGCAACAATGACGGCAAGCGGAATATATAACAAATACAGTAAACACCACATAAAGCAGTAATAGTGCGAATGCGATACAAAGAACGAGCAAAGAACCTGGTTGACCGCGTCTGACGCTGTCTGACTGTGCTTGATTCCTGCCTGCCCTTGTCTGTCTCCCTGCAAGGCCGTGTGTGTCACTTCTGAGCATCTCTGAGCATTCTCTCGGAATTCTGTCATTTCCTCGACAACGGCGACATGTCTGCAACACCGCCCGCATCTGATGGCGGCCAGTGGCGGGGCGCCGGTGCGCTCATGCTCACGTGAAGTTCTAACTCATCAGCTTGTCCGCGTCCAGCCTCCTCACGATGGACACATCTGCACAAAACAGAGCCGCGGAAAGTAACCAACGCGTCTTTCAGAAATATGCCAAAAAACTCTCACAGAACAGTCCCGCTGTATATGCATTCTACGCCGGTAAACTTGAAGAGTGGCTTGGAGAAGCCAAGGCATACTACAAGGCTGCTCGCCCAGAGGTGCGTGTTGCTCACCTTGCTCTTATCTATTTAAACTCACCTCTATCCCCTCCAAGATTGTCAAGCTACTGACGGTATTTACCTTTCCCGCTCTGACACTTACTTCCCTATATTCCTTCCATAGATAGCGTCTATAACTTTGAAACGAAATGTCGCATACGATACTACTTCCCCCGTGCCTTTCCACGCTGCAAACTACCTTGACCATCCCATGGCCGCCCCCTACGTGAAACTTCTGACAACTGTCTTCCCCTTCATTGAGGCTTTTGAGGAACCAGATTTAAAAGGTCAGTCGTCAATCTTGGAAGCTGTGCATTTAATGACCTGGTTCTCATATCTTCCAACAAGCTTCCCTTCAGAATTTACTGCAGACTATTTTAGTACCGGAGCAGTCCCTTTCTCATGTTGCTGTACCTCCAGTCGTTCCTTCATACCCGCCCATAGCCCATCCCCCTTCTATAAGTGGTTCTACATCTTCGTTAACTACACCATCGGCCACGCCAGCTCCTCCAAATTTTCTTGCCCAAGCTCTGAATATAGTCCCTGCCTCTGTTGATTCTCTAGGTGTTTCGGTCCCACACGCCCTTACAGGCTCTCGAGACCACGTCTTCCGGGCTAATCAAGCAGGCCAACAACCCATTCTCTCGACAGTACGTGCAACCTGGACGTTACAGCCGGCCTATAATGACTGCTGTATTATATTAGGTATCCCAGATGCCAGCTTCTGCATCTGCAGCCGAGTCTGGCATCTCCACAAATAACCAAGTTGCATCAACCTCTTCCTTCATCAACTCAGTCTCTCCGGCTCAGAAAACGGAATCTACCCCTACAACTATAAAAGTAAAAGTGAAAAAGAAGGGAAAGCTCGACTTGGATTCTTTGGTACGGCGTGATGTCTCGGCTCTGCGACAGAAGCAAAGCTATACAACAGCAAGTAATCCCTCTACTTCCCCACTTGTAACTTCACAATCACCAAAGCCACTAGTGGTAAAATTCGAACCTCACGACAGTACCATCCTCGCAGAAGGGCAGACTACTGGCCAATCCGGACCTTATGTATCTTCTGGCAAACCTTTGTCGGCGATACCATCCTCTACGACAAAGAGCTCAGGATCAACAGCTTTCGCCTCTCCAGCACAATCCCATAGACCTCCCATATACGAAGTCATTGATCTAACCCTGGACGATTTGGATGAAGAGCCCACGCCTAAGCAGAGTGATCATGTTGAAAAAGATAAGGTTCCCGATAGTCTGACCGCAAAGGCGCCGGATATTACCTCTGCTCGCACGAATGACACGGTACCAGTATCTACTCATCAGGATCCATTCCCTCAGCAAGAGCAGATAGGATCTCAAGATGTGGGTAAAGTTCCTTGCTAGAGGCGACAGAACAAGTTTGACTGGCCATACCTTTTATGCAGGTTAATCAAGTCATGCAAGCCCCTACAGCGTCACCGAATGTCATTAATACACCATCTGATGGCAGAGGATCATCGACCCACCTATTGTCCAATACAGAGAAACCGATGGTTCTGGAGGATGGCGTTGAACACTCGATAGAATGTCCGATGGACGTAGATGAGTCGGGCACTGCGAGTGGGGACGTGCTTCCTGGTGAAAACCTCGATGTGCAAATGACATTCGGTGTGACAGAACATGACCGTAGTCTCCCTCAGGACGGCAGCATCGAACGTCTCATGTCGATTGGAGATGCGCAGGCGAACCCTGTCGAATGTGCGCCTGAAGCCGACGTAACAATGGCGAATCCTCAAATTGAAGAGATGGGCGCTCATGGGTCGGAAGCACCCTTATCACGTTCCCATCTTCTTATCGACGTCGAACCATCTGAGCCAGTACAAGGAGTGCTACAGGTCAATGAGCCACCTCTCGACTCACACCCGGTCATTGAGGCGATTCAGTCCCTAAAATCACAATTTCATCCGACTAATGGCACCCACGACAGCTCTTCATTGTCCTCCTCCACTACGTCAACTTCCATGTCTCATGCAGGGATGCACATTAATGCTAAAAAGCTCAACATTGACATGTTTGCTGCTTCAGACGTGAACCTGGCTGGACCATCCTTTTTCACCGAGAAATCTGCAACATCGCGCCCTACTGGCAATAGTAAGTCATACTGTCCGTTTTAAATTTTTAGCTCACCGCCATCCCCATTAGTCTTTGGGAAAGACATGCGCGTTGTTGC
The DNA here is from genome assembly GCA_036937135.1 of Nidula niveotomentosa. Classification (NCBI taxonomy): domain Eukaryota; kingdom Fungi; phylum Basidiomycota; class Agaricomycetes; order Agaricales; family Nidulariaceae; genus Nidula; species Nidula niveotomentosa. Next base: position 36,573 of record JASFDE010000054.1, read on the forward strand.
CATCCAACGAGGTTTGGTGGGCAGTTGCAAAATCTCCTTCCAATTCGAGATCCCGGAAAAGGACTTTCCAAATTTAATGCGATGGAGTGACCGAAACAATCATGAAACGTACTTATAATATTTACTATGGCTAATATCCTTTGCATTAAATTATGATTTACAGCGATGTGAGGGAAAGCCTCTGCTTATCGCTTGGGTGTTATCCTTCTACAGCGATCCTCGAGCAGTCAAGTAAGAGTCAGCACCGATGCTACGAAGAATTAATAACTTCGGTTAATTCATTTTGGCCGACAACTGGTGGACTTTCGATGAAAGTGCAATTTAAAAGTGCTCGACAAGAATTACCTCTTTCCCCACCATTTATGGTATGCTTTCCATCTCACCTTGTTTCTTCCATTGCGTCCTAATTATCGGCATTTAAGGTTACTGCAGATGGTCTGGTGGATGTTTCTCAGTTCATATCTCCAGGACCGAATGTTATTGAGCTAATTCAACGCCGCGACCTCACGGACCATGTATTTGTCCTGCATGCTCATCATCCAACGTATTGGCAGCTAGAACAGGTTCAAAAGAAGAGACACAAGGAGAAAGAATGGCACGACTGGATCAGCCATATAACACGCCCATTCAACATACCTATAGGACCAGTTACCAGTTGACTCAATTTTAGTGATAATACATGCAGTACACACTAGAAGATTGGCAGGAAGCTGTAACTCCATTAGATTAGAAGATTCAGACCGAAATAATATTCCGAAGCGAAGGAGCATAGAAAGGGTAAAGGAACGTGGATAGACTTTCCAAGGAGTCAAAGATTATATACTGTCCATAAATGGGCATCATAAAATTACTGAGAACCGAGTAAACTATTAAGAGCTTGCTGCACATTGTAGCCATATTTCTCAAGGGCATCAACAGCTTGACTTCTGCTGAATCCCATCGCGGTTAGCTGCTTTACGGGTTCGACATCATCCTCTACGGCCGGAGAAACCGTCCTAGAAGGAACCTCTTGCGGTGGTGTCAGAAGTTGGGACGGAAATGAGGGTGGAGGTGAGGGTGGGGCTTTCTTCTTCTTGCCGAAAGGTAAACGGATCTGCAGGAAAAGATTAGTGAGAAGCTGGCATTAGAGATACCGAGAAGCCTACACTTAATTTCGAATGCCTTGTCGAAGGTTCTTTCACCTTCTCATGTGCGTCCTTGGATGAGGAACTGGAAACACGAGGCTTTGGAGACGCATTTCGGGGCGGAGGTGATACTGCTCTCGGCGGCGGGGAAAAAGAACGCGCGTTGGAGCCACGTGGAGATGGGGCAGATGGCTTCGGGGAGCTCGAAGCTCGCGTGGCAGGGAACGGCTTCTGGACAGGAGAGGCTGCGCCCTTGAGGGGTGACGCTTGTATCGAAGAAGAAAAAGACTTGTCGAGTTCCAGAGAAGGGCCAACATCAAAACTAGAAAACGTTTCTTCAAGTGAAGATCCCTGTTTAACGGTGTTTGTAGGTTCCGCCACGTTGATGGAAGAGGCCAGACCAATAGGAGGAACGGGTGTCGAGTGTGTGGTATTGTCGCTAGCTGAAGTTGAGAAGATGTCATCGAAATTAAGATTGTTATGGGATCCGTTCTGTGCACTGGCTTCTGTAGCAGGGGCGATAGTTGGAGCGACAACAGTTGGAGCATCTGCAGCAGCTGAAAAGTCGAAATTATCTTCGAATGCCGAGTCAAACTTGAATTGGGTTGAGGAAGGAGCAGTAGGGATTTTGCCCATAGCCTCATCGAATGCGTTCACTCCACCTATAGCTGGTTCTGCAGCGGAAGGAATTAGGGGCGTATCTGTTGTCTGAGCAGTAAATTGAGTGGATGGTGATTTAAACAGACTGGATGATTTAAGATTTTCCACTTGCTTGCTGCCCCCATCACCATTGTTCTGGGAAGGAGCAGGAGCAGGTACCGGTGAGCTAATTCCGAAGACGTTGTCGAATACACCATTAGAAGTCTGTGCCACGGGAGCCACCGCATGCTTGCTTTCCTTGTTCGCAGAAGCAGCAAGGGCAGCTAAAGGAACCTCATCATCACTGTCAGAATCAGATTCATCAACGTCAAGTTCCTGAAGTTTGGCCTCAAGGTCTGTTTGATGATGCTCCTCGGCTTCCTTCGCAATAGAAGGTTCAGGAGGGGGTGACATATTCTCAATGGCAGGGAAATTGGTAGCTGCATCATTCAAGGAAAGGTATTGCTCTACAGGCTTCGGGTCTTGGCTCACAGGTGCGGGACTAGTTGCATGAGATTGACCTTCCGCAGTCTGAGGTGGCGTCACAAAATATTCCGTTTCAGATGGCGAAAGGATCGAATCTAAAGGAGCAGACAAAGCGGGCGGAACGTTTGCTGGTACGGAATCGGAGACTGGTGGTGCCAGTATATTGTCATGAACATCCTGGGTAGGCTCGTCCTTCACGAAAGGTTTATCCTCAGGTTCGTCAAACCCGAAGATATTGACCTCTGCAGCGTTTTCTGAAACTGTCCCATTTGCAGCCACGGGAGAAGGGATCGAAGCACCTGCGAAAGGAAGGAAAGGAGACTGAGAGCGAGGTGTAGAATTTCCAGCTTCCATAGCAAGCCGTTCAAAGGGATTATTGCTTTTCCCAGAGGCGGGGCTGGCCGACACAGCGGCCGATAAATCAGGAGTAGCAGGTAGAGGCTGGCTAGCAGCAAACCCTAGTGAATCCGAAGTTAGAGCTCGCTCTGGATAGGCGGGTATGGGTGCGGAAATATCTTCCGTCAACTGGGCTTCAACTTGCTCCCGCTCATTTGTGAGAGAGGCAGTCTCCAAGCTAGCGTCCTCAAGTTCTTTCTGTATTTTAACCTTCTCAGCCTCTTTTGTGCTGAGTTGCTTCCGGGCAATCGCCAGCAGACCCTTCTGTTGCTTAGCTTCCTTCTTCGCCTTTTCGATCTCGAGCTTTACAGCTTCCACCTGTTGGCCGGTTTCCACCATGCGCCGATGCAGGTCCCGCGCCTCCTCCTTATCACGAAGGAAAGAGCCCTCGACTTCTGCCTTTTCGACACGAACAGCACTAAGGTCACTTTCTGCCCGAATAAGTTCTTCTCTCGACTTCTGAATATCTGCTGCCTGCGATGAGTGCCGCTCTTTCAGAGCGGTGAGTAGCTTGATTTCCGTCTCATAAGCTGCTTTTGCAGATGCTAACTGTGTCTGCAGGCTGGCAAGTTCCGACGCTTGATTTGACAGCGTCTGCTCTATGGCTGCCCGTTCAGTTGCAGTTGATTGGAGAGAGCGATTCGTGGAATCGAGCTGATTCTTCGTGTTTCCTATTTCGGCCGACTGATCTTGTAAGGGAGGGGATGTGGTGTGCGGAGCATCGTCATCGCCCATAAGATCCTGATGGGATTGAAAGGCTAAAATCGGGATTAAGTGCATGCGCAGAAAAAAATATACATGCTGAACAACGTACAGCTGTGGAAGGCAGAGGATTCAAATGGATCTTGAGCCGGAGCACGTGGTATGGTTGATGACCCGGGGTCTTGGTGGCCGTGCCCAGTTTGTTGTGGTTGGAAGCGTCCTGTATGCTGGGGAGACACCGCAGAGGGCGGGGGTGTATCATCGAAGGAAAAGAGATCTTGCGGGGGCTCCGAAGACGGCTGTGCAGATGCAGGAGAGAACGGAGATGCACCATTAGTGCGCATGGAAGGCGGGACCAATGAAGGTGGGAGCGTCATAGGTATTTCAGCACCAGAAAGTTTCTTCTGGATAAGATGAACTGCAACCGCAAACCCATCCTTTGTGAGCCGACCATCATTATTGATGTCAGCTAGGTCCCTAATATATATTATAAGCTCCAGGAGCGCTAAAAGGAACGATGATTACACACCAAACCTGCGCGAGTACCTCTCCGGGCAGTTTCGATTCCAGCATAAAAGGAACCGCAACATCGCCTTCGATATATCCCCGCTTCTGGGCGTCAAGGGTATCGAAGTATTGGTCTGCACTGGCTTTCTCGGAAGCCGTAACGTCCCATTGAGCGCCAAGCCCGTTGCTGCGGGTGCCAAACGCACTGTTGCCAATAGTAGAAGGTATGCTGGGACGAGCTGGAAGGGCAGGGACTCTAGGTTGAGCTGACATTCCGGTATAGTCTGGCTGAAGACGTTGGCTCTGGCCCGTAAGCTGTGGCTGGAGCTGGCTACGCTGAGAAAAATTCGCAGCAACAGGGCTGAAGGAACCACTAGTGCCGGTCATATGAGACCTGACACTACCTTGATTGCTGGCGACGCTGCCTCCAGCTTGCTGGTATAGGCCAGGAGGAAGTGACGAAGGAATGAAAGTGATCTGGCCGGACATCAACCCTTGGATAAAGTACATTCCGATGGCAAAGTCGGTGGAGTCAAGGGCGCCACGGTTTTGGGTATCTGCAAGATTCCTTTATATTCGAACGTAAGCGTTAGAAGGGAAAGTGGGTGGGAAGAGATGCCGACCATATCTGGAGTAACTTGTCGTTGGAAAGTTTGGATTTAACAAAGATATCCCGAGACTTTTCACCTGTTGCATAAAATCAGCAGGACGTTCGAGGGAGTAGGGGGAAGGGCGACAAACCGCTAAGGAGGCCATTCGCAGGACCGGACTTCAAGAACAAGTTGTGGAACTTGGTCTTGTCCTGGGACGACAAGGGAGGAAAGCCAGGAGGGGGGGATTTGGGCACGGACATGCCTGTGTTTTGCTGCGAGACGACGTTGACGCCGTCGATAACTGCGAGCGGGCCAGCTACAGACGGGAGACATCAACGATTACGGCCTGCACCGGGTGACGCGCACTCACGTTTCGCGAGGAGGGCGGTGGAGACTTTCTCGCCCTTCTGGGCATGGCCAATAAGGCGGACAGCAATGGCGACGCCGCGCTTGGGAAGCCAGCCCTTGTTGTCCTCGTCAGCGATATTCCATATCTCGCCGAGCACGGTGGATGGGAGCTTTGCGCCGGTGAAGACCCTGACAGCGACATCACCTGTGATGATGCCGAGCTTCTGGGGGTCTGCGGAGGCAAATATGCTATTGACGATGGAGAGCTCGGCGGGGGTGGGGGAGAAGGAGGAGGACATCGCGTCCGACGGTGAGCGGACGGTAGAGAAGGGAGACAGCGGGCGGGGATGACGTGTGACAGATGTGACCTTCATGAGCTTGATCAGGTGACGCGCCAGAAAACGCGTTCAAGTTGAATTTGAAGTGGCTTCACTGTTACTGCCAGTATACTCCGTGTACTTCAAATCCTCCTCCTTTTCTCTCTGTATTTCTAATGGAGCAGCTCACCTCGTCCCTCGCTCCTCCCCGCCCCACTACCCACAAATCCAGTGTCGCAAGCTCCTCCCAGCAAGGCGCAGGCAGTGTCACCAAACGGTACGCCTCTTCTCTCCGTCCCATCCTGTGCTCACCCATCGCATCCAGACTCGGCAATGAACTTATGCAGCTAATGGTGAGCTCTCTCTGTCGATTGTGTCATCCTCCCCTCACGCTACTCCAGATGTCCTCATCACCAGGCATTGTCAGTCCTCGTTCAGTCCTTTCGATGTCCCATCTCACTTGCTGTCCAGTCCGCGTTCCCCAAAAATGACGGAAATCTGTTCGAGTGGATAGGCACAATTGAAGGTCCCAGCGAGACGGTACACTCACGTTTGCTCTAATAGCACTCATCCCTTACCTGTGCACTCCAGATTTACGCCGGATTAACCTTCAAAATTTCCATTTCGTTCCCTGCCAACTACCCCTACGTTGCACCTTCTATTAAATTCGACACTCCCTGCTTCCACCCCAATGTCGACATCACCGGTGGTGCCATCTGTCTGGACATTTTGCAGGTACTGTATCATGATGCTCGCTATCCTACCACCATTCACATCTGCTCGACAGGACAAGTGGTCCGCCGTATACAGTGTGCAAACGATACTCCTTTCATTACAGTCGTTACTCGGAGGTACGTGTGATATCGTTCGCTCTGTTGACATTCCCGCTTACGCAGGCTCTTTGTGGTAGAGCCCAACAATGCCTCTCCTCTTAATCCAGATGCAGCAGCTCTTTGGGCAAATCCCGACGGTGAGTCGTGAACATGAAGCCATGCATATGTCTCTAAGCAAATTATATGGCAGCCTTCAAAGTACAGCTGACGAAGCATTATCGCCCGATCCAGGACGGCTCCGTCTGATCTCCGACTTGTAGTGTCTACTTTATGTGCAGACGAGAGTAGTTGCGTTTGCGCTTACCTAGTTTGTTGTGTTTGTACCGCTTTCATCGTTGCTTTAATATGCCTGTGTAGCATGAGCCTGCAGGCGGCGTGTGTTATTGAGAGCCTAGATTGTGCGATGATGGCGGCTAGCCGACCCTAGTATATTGTGTTCATGACGACGGAGGTTGAACACAAACAGCAACGGCTGCGGTGCGAGAGTCTCTTTCCTGTGTGCACATTTAAATACACTTGCAGGTGCAGTGCTGGGTGCTGCAGCTTCAGGTGTCAAGCAGCTCAGCGCTTCAGCAGCTTCAATTCCCAAGCTTCCGCTTCTTCTTCGAATTCTGGCTTTGATTCACAGCCCCGTGAGTTCTGCCGCTTTCTATAGTCTCCAGCGCTGAACTGGCTGCAACTAGCTACGTTCTTTATAAATACTATTGCGTACACGCTGTTGTGCACACGATGACCCGTCGTCCGCCTCCGTCCTCCCTTCGTCTTGTCCCGGGACCCGTCCCGCCACGAAGGTAAACCCCTGCCTGCTGTGCCGTGCATGAGCTAATGAGGTGTAGTGCCCCGAAGCACACTCTCCCCTCGAGGCCGTGTCCTGCGTTCCACCCGCCGACGCAGGCTGTAAAGGACAGCACGCCGCACACGGTGCCGCTGACGGTGGTGATCCCGCCGCCAGTGGATGGGCCGCGGTCGAGCGTTGCGCGGGGCCCGTGGGATCACTCTGGGAGCATCGCGGTGCCGTTTGACGTTGGGGATGTGTTGACGCCGTTGAAGCGGGCAGCGTGTCGAGAGGAGGGAGTGGTGCCCTAGTCGTAGAACTGCCGTAGTCATTGTCACTGTATACGGAATAAGGATACTGCCTCGTGGATAAATAACAACAAGTAACTTTTAGCGCCGTATTCGATTTGCATCAACCCCTCTCCGCCTCTCGCTTTCTCCTTCATCTCTCTCTTTGTGCCCATAATGACCGGCTCGCCCCCAGACATCTCGTCGCTGTCGCTCTCTTCCTCGCAGCAGCGCCTTCACGACTCTTATGATTACGAAGGCAGCACCGGCCCCAGACAGCAGTACCACTTCGCAACTACCCCCGCCCTCCAGCAGCATTCTTCCTACAACCCCCTTACGAGCATGAGCCAGTCCCCCCTCAAGAACAAGCCCATCCGTAGTGCCCTGCCCACCGTGCGTCCATTTCTCGATCTCCCCCGATATCCACCTCATCCTCCGTTTTTCTCCCCAGCAATGGCTCGACAATAATTCTTCAGACACCCGCTCCCTCTCGCCCCACAACAACTCTGACTTTTCTTCCGCGGGCGGATCCCCCCCAATGAGCCATCTCAATCCTCCTCCTATCGCTCCTGCGACACCCAGCCAAAACCCCGACGACGAAGTCATTCCTACTGCCATCGTGATTAAAAATATACCATTCAACGTCAAACGTGAAACACTCCTTGACATAATTGTGCGTCCCGTCTTTATATTATGCATTCCTTTGTGTTTCTTCGCATCCCGTTCCTTCGCATCCTGTTCCCTACTTACATTCTGCGCCACAGGCATCGCTGTCCATTCCAACACCTTATGCCTTCAATTACCACCTTGACCAGCAAGGCTCCTTCCGTGGACTCGCCTTTGCCAACTTCCGGCAGTCTGCGGACGCCGACGCCGTCGTCGCTGCCCTCAACGGGTTTGATGTCCAGGGACGCAAGTTGCGGGTCGAGTATAAGAAAGTCCTGCAAGCCGGAGAGAAGGAAAGGATCGAGCGTGAGAAGGCCATTCGTCGAATGCGCTCCATGCAACTCGAGAAGGAGCAGACCAATGTAGGCCAGCTGTACGAAGACTATGGCAGCGCATTGTCTTCTGCCTTCAGCCCCCAGCGCTCCTTCTCGTCTGGTTCGCCATATCAGCAGCAGCAGCAGCAGTACTCTCCGCCGAGCGTCTCTGCCATGCCGACCCCGCAGTTTAATTTGCCCCTCCAGTCTGCACCTGCGGCACCCTCCCAGCCTCCTCCATCGGCCACCCCCAGCATTTCTGAGAAATCCGTTGCCAATGAGCTGGATCTCAATGATCCATCTACTTTGGAGATATATTCTAGGATTCTGCTGTTCAAGGATGATCACATGCGTGATGAACTCGCCTTCTCCAGAAACCTCTCTCCGAAACAGCGGCGCGTTGTCCACCTCATCGCACAGAAGCTTGGTGTGTACCATTACTCGGTGGGAGAAGGTGAAGAGAGGTACGCCGTAGTCACCCGTATCGACCCCAACAGGGTATGTTTGTACCGCTCTTTGTGCGAGAATCATTTCTGACATCGAATCTAACAGCAGCAGCGAACGCCGCACACGCTTTCACGGGCTCCATCTGCCTATCTCAGCGCGTCAAATCAAGTCTCTCCTCCTGCCAATTCTCTCCGTGTCAAGAAATCTATGCCCGACATGAAGACTCTTCATTCGCTGGCCCCGCGCCTTAGTTCTCGTGCCTCTAATGGCAACATTCGCGAAGGTTATGCCACCATTGCTTCACCTTCTCGTCGCGTATCTGCTGGATTTGGCTCCCTATTCTCCAATGGGAGTGCATTCGGTGGAGGATCCATTCCTCCCGTTCCCAGCCTTCCGTCTTCGATCAATTCTGCACCATTGAATGGTGGACATGATTCTGGTGTCGTCCGCCAGCCGCGTGGCCCCGGTGTGGGTGGATTCGGGAGAAGAGAGAGCAGGGCCGGTGCGAGTGAAGGCCATGCTTCAATTAGAGGTGGGCTTGACGCTCGCACTTACGAACCGCTGGAGATCTGATCCTGGCCGCAGGTCGCTCGGACAGTTTGACTGGTGATGACGGACGAGGCAACTGATTATAATGAATACCACCAATTCTCCCAACCTTCTTTACTGAAGTTCTTTGCCATTTTATTTTTGTATATTCCGTATACTCTCACAACCGATCGCTTCACGTCTACTTTCTTTAAACATTTCGCTCTCAAGAAAAAAGCAATTTCTCTCATTTAGCGGAATTATTCAGCAATCCTGTCTCCTTACATCTATTCGCTATATCCTACTCGGTCTCCTTCATTAAATCTATGGCCAACGATATCTTTTATTTGATTTTATAAGAGTTGTATAGCTATGGAAAATGGCGTTTGCCCTAGGAAGAACGGGCTTCTGCGACACTCGTTTGTACTGCTGAACTTCATTTGTATTAGAATCTATATAGTATATCTGTGCGAGTCTTTGCGGGCTCCAGAACGCGTTCAAGAGATGTAGATTATGAGGAATTAAGTATGAACGCGTTAACATTGCTATGTATCTACATACATGGCTCAGTGCAAGGCTTGTCGCTCTAATCAAAATTCCAGGCTGGTGGTATCCCACTTAAATATTCACGCCCGGGCCGAAAGTTTCCGACTACAAAACAAAATTGTATTCACACCAGATTCACGCGTAGCGCCACGACGCGACTTCGATTCTTCAACGTTCAACGGACAGACCGGTTATTTTATAATCTCGCTCATCTAATTGTCAAATGCCAGGCTTAACTATAGCTCACGCCGTGGTATTCACGGCTGGTGCCATTCTCGGTGGAGGCATCGCAGTCGCGGCCACGAGCAGAAAGACGGCACATCCGCTGGCTACTACCACACAGACCGCAACGCTTGCTCCACCGATCATAGAAATTAGCAATGCTGGACGGGCTATACTGACTAGCAATCTAAATGTCGCATCCTCACTACCTTCTCCTCTGAAGTACGGAAACCCTGGTAAGTGCTCACATAATGTATTTTCAACTTGAAGCATGCAGTCTAACGCCCATCTTTTTGCAATAGGACCAATAGCCGATCCTCTTGTGCGTAAAGCTTATATGGCAGCTTATGACAGGCGACTACGACATCCTGCCTGGGTGGGTCCTTTCCCTGTACTCCTTCGTCTCTTCTCGCAGATTAAAGAGAAATATAGACAGCGGAACACCTCACAAGAGCATCATTAAGTCGTTCATCTGCAATAGAAGATGCAGGCGACCGCTCGAAGTCCTCTTTTATAGAAGACCAATCTGTGCCTGCGCCATTCCGAGCAAAATTACAGGATTATTTCAGAAGCGGCTATGATAGAGGGCATATGTCAGTGTAAAGCCCTGTTCAAGAAACCATTTCTGTTGCTGAATTGTGTCGGGATAGGGTTCCCGCAGCAGATGCTAAATTTTCTCAGGTATGCTTTATTGCTCGGCATTCCTCGATAATCTACATGACGCCCTGACAAATATCTTAGGAAGCTATGAACGAGACCTTCCTTCTCAGCAACATTGCGCCACAAGTGGGTGACGGCTTTAACAGGCATTGTAAGTTCATGTCGTCGTAACGTCCTCTTCTCTCTCAACCAGCTCGTTTTAGATTGGGCATACCTGGAGGATTGGTGTAGACGGCTCACGGCTAGCTTCCAAGACGTATACGTCTTTACCGTCCCATTATATCTCCCTCACAAGGAAGCTGATGGAAAGTGGAGAATTGTCAGTACAGCTTTTTTTCTCTACTCACCTGCAGTCTCACACCCATTGACGTCCACTACAGTCCCATGAGGTGATTGGCAACCCTCCGAATGTGTCTGTCCCGACGCATTTCGCAAAAGTTGTACTTGTAACGAAGCCGACATCACCTTCGACACCAGATATTCTTGAACTTTCTACTGGTGCCTTTGTGCTTCCGAACGCCATTATTCCCGATGATGCACCGCTGGAAAGTTTCGTTGCACCTGGTACGCCTATGTATCTGATGAGCCAGTGCTTCACAATTTGATCGTCCGATATTTTAGTGGAGGCTGTAGAGCGCGCTGCTGGTCTCATTCTCTTTTCAGACGCGATAAAAGCTACTTCAAAGCATATTTGCCAGTCTACGAAATGTGAAGTCATCGTTCGAAAATTCGATGACACACAAAAAAAGTCCCGGAAAGCCATCGCTGCTCCTAAATAATTTTATCTGAAATCCATTGGTTAATAACAGTGTTAATAGATAGTTCAGTTTACTTAACGGCCCTTACGAAAATCTAGCGCATTAGAGTCCAAGATGACATTATTCAGTGATCCCTGGCGGCGGTTCATATACTTCTATCATGCAATTCATTTTATGTAAATTTTTTTTGCACCATTTTCAAGCACACTTGTCACTGAAAGATAGAAATAACCAAGAAATAACCTAACATGACATTCCATGGCAGGCGCGAGAGTACGGACATATATACACAGGACACTCTACATGTAACAGTATTACACAGGAGAAGGGACCGTCCCATGCTTTGATTCACGTCCTAGCAAAGATTTGTCGGAGCAAGGTGGAGCCAAGTTGTACAGAACGATGCGAAACCGAGAAGCTGAAGTCTTGCCTTGCAGGTCGAATTGCCTATTCGTACATTTTTGAGCGCATTTAAGATAAGTAGGTGCGAAGGCATTAGTGTAAAATAGTGGTGAGTACATCAGTAATCGGATAGTATATCCTTAACACCTTCCCAATAAGCAGGCTCCACCAGCGGTTCGATTTCTTGCTTCGTCAACCATGCAAAATCATCGACAGCATTCCCCTGTGGTGTAACTTGACCAGCCATGATGTGAGCTTTGTAGAAAAATACTACGTGCTGTGATTTTTAACATAAAGGGTTAGCTGTGCTGTGCCGTCCGAAAGACGCTGGAATCACCTCGGATTGTGTCTCCGGTGTCGTTATTGATGGCTTATACACGCCAACAGGACTGCGGCTGACGATCCAGGTATCCATATTTTCACCACACTCCGCATATAGATCCTTCTGTGCTGCCTGAAAGAGACCACGATTACTGAAAGAAACAGACCAAGCATATCGTTGCGCACCTGATGCAAATTGTCACCTTTCTCCACACCACCCTGAGGGAATCTCCATACGTACTCGCGCGTCTTGAGCAGCAGATATAGATTCCGCTCTCCCACTCGATCGAGGCTTTTTAGGTCTCCCTGGGTATCTGCAGAGTGTGTCCTCGGCATAAGTTCCTCTCCTTCGCCTTCCTGCTGGGAAAGCTGTTCTACAGCGGCCTTGTCTGCCGCGGCCTTCTCCTCACTAACATCCTCTTTCTCGACAAAGATCGGTCCAAACGCCTGTTCCTCCCTGCTCCTCTCCTCCATGTTGAATCGTGTCTCAAGGAGAGATCCTTGCTTGAAATAGAAGTCATATGGGAAAGGATTGTGAAGGGCGCGTCGTATACGAGCTTGATACGCGTAATATGCCTGCTCAAAGAGAGTGGGCGTTCTAGTGAGGATGGGAGAACGGTTGAGAATGACTGCAGTGGATATTCGGGGCCACTGCTTTTTAGGCGGAGGAGACGGGGTAGATTGTGACCGGGAGAGTGCTGTTAACGAATGGCGGAGCCCTGGAATGAAGAGGAGTCAGAAGAGAGAAAGGGGTCGCGAGAAGAGATGCACCGTCTGGATATTGTTTGGATGGCCTGAGCGCATTGCGGGCGAGCATCGTAGGAGGAGGTAAGCTCGGAAATAAATTATAGAAATGAAAAGTAGACATTCATTAGCACGTGAACCGTGAGATTGCTGCCGAGAATTAGCTCAATATTATACTATTACTCTCAACTATTCTCTGCACTCTATTCTATCTACTACTTCATATCCTACCTCCATGTCCGTCTCCCTGGTCTCCAATTCCTATCTAGATGAATTGTCTGCGAAGATCAGGTCAAAGCCTGTTCCATGGGAGGTGTGCACCTCTGTACACTCTGCCCCCGATTCCCGCTCACCTCGCGCATAGGGATACCAGCGCGCCGATCTCGTCACTTCAGAAGAGCTCATTCTCATCAAGAAAGTAGACCGCCAGTCCAGGGCAAAGATTGAGTCTGTTCTGTTGTCAGAGGGCCGCACATACGCCCTGCTATACCTCAATCTCCTCAAGAAGCTCCAAAGAGTCGATACTATGCAGTGCCTCCTTGTCCTCATAGCAGATGCTCTTACCGGTACTCATCCTCCGCTAGTGTTCATTCATATTTCCCACCTAAGCCGCATTTATAGACCACGAAGAGCGTATCCCTCTCTTCACATCTGCCTCCCAAACTGATCCAGACCTTCCCTATGTCCCTCTTCAGCGGTACCATTCCTCTCATTCTCAAAGTATGCTCGTTCTGAGCAACAAATTATAGAACCCTGGAAACGCAAGATGAATTTGTCCAGCTGAAAGCTGCCCAAATCCTTACGGTGCTGCTTAGGTTAGTACAGCTGTTACCTCGTTCGTAGCAGCACCTCCTTATGTCACCCGCGACCCAGCGCAGAGCCAACACCGCTACGAATTCAACAGTTTCAACCTCTTCTCACTAATCTATCTGCATTCATTCAAGGATCTTCGGGGAATAAGCGTGACGTATCCGTACAGTGCCTGGAGTCTCTCCTTGCGCGACCTGAAGTTCGTCAGGCGGTGTGGAATTTCCCTGGAATCATCTCTGGGTATGCAGTACTTTTTATTCATCAAAATTTCTCTGATATTCTTCACCTTAGATTGGTTGAAATACTGAAGCGGAACCCCGGTCCTCAAATGAGTTATCAGGTCGCTTTCTGCCTATGGCTGCTATCGTTCGAGCAGAACATCGCGCAACAGATCAATATGTCAGTATTTCTTAACCATGATTGCCGTATTAAATAACGGCACTAATTGTATGCTTGCAGGAAGTATGATATCATACCCATTCTAGTTAATGTTGCGCAAAGTGCTGTTAAAGAGAAAGTCGTTAGGGTGATCGTTGCCACCTTTCGGGTTTGTCTTTGAAAATGGTTGTTATTCTTCTGGACCACTCATTTCTGGCATAGAATTTAGTAACAAAGGCACCGGCAGCTAATTTACCAGCCATGCTGGTATCTCAACTCCTTCCTTTTGTTAAGAATTTAGCAGGGCGTAAATGGTCGGACGAAGATATTATTGAGGATGTGCAATTCCTCAAAGATGAATTAAATTCCCGATTCCAAAGCTTGACGTAAGATACGTTCTTTCTTTGGATGCACGTGCTAGTTATTCATTTGAATGTGCAGCACTTGGGATGAGTACACCTCTGAATTGGCATCTGGCCATCTTTCATGGACTCCTGTTCATGAATCTGATGACTTTTGGAAGGAGAATGCTACCAAACTAAATGAAAAAGATAATGCTCAGTTAAAGTAAGTTGTCACATATTAACATTATTTATGACATCATTAACGGTTTTACTTCAGAACTTTGGTTAGGTTGCTGAAGGAGTCGAACGATCCTACAGTTCTTGCAGTAGCTACCCATGACGTCGGACAGTACGTGAAACATTATGACAGAGGCAAAAAGTACGTGCAGTTGTGCTGGACATTTCCCATAGATATTTATCATTGCTATAGGACCGTTACAGATCTCGGTGGTAAAGCTCGGGTAATGGAGCTCATGACACACCAGAATTCAGATGTTCGTTATCGTGCGCTCCTATCCGTGCAACAGCTTGTAAGCCAGCCTTGGGTGATGGTGTAAGGACAGATGAAATTCTCTGTATATTTGTGGACCCTTTCTCGAAGAATTCCGTTGTGTAGCAGTCTGCTATAATACCATGCTTATTGTAATGGATATCGATATCTGGTCATATATCAACTACTGCAACTATCTGCAATGCAAGGCTATCAACTGCTGAACGTGTGAACATGTGCACGATCGCTGGTGATTAACAACTGCATTCCGAACCAGTCCCCAATTCGCGAACGTCTAAAGACAATTATTGAATGAGCTCGATTTCCCAACTGAATGGCTCAATTGTTACCAATAAACGTAGTGGGATTGACTCGAGGGTAGTTGATAATTTAGGATCAGAACTTATTCTGCTCCACTCTACTCTCTGGTGCATTCAACATTTTATTATGCTGATGCCCACACTTCTGCCACGACATCGTACTCCTTGAGGACTTGAATCCGATTTGGTGTCATTCTCTTTTGAGATACATCCTCCTCTCCTGGATCAGAAAACTTGTCTTCTACTAGCAGTAGGCGCAATCCTCCAATGGTAGTGAATCCTTTTTGAAGGGCCACAAAAGATAAGGAAAACTCTTGTACGGCTTCCTGTTTCGGCGCACTCTCTGCGCTGTCGCTAATAACTTGCGAAGAAGGATGTTCACGATCTGGCAAGGATAATTCAATGGGAGGAAGGAATAAGATAGATGACCCGACAAAGCCAGCGTCAGTAGCATGTGCGTGTTTGAGCTCATCTGGGCCCTCGTAAAATGGAGGAGGTAGAATTACTGCGCCAGAATCAATTTCGTTAATATGATCCCGCGCGGCATCTGTATCGTCGCGAGCAGGCGGCATCGAAGACGCCACTAGGAGTTTCTGGTGCGCCAGTGCGTAGTTGAATGTAGCAGGCATCGATGAGGGGGTTGAAGTACCGGAAGACGGCAGTCGCGGAGAGAAAGGTTCCGTTTCACGCGCTGCCACAGGTGAGGCAGGCGCTACTATCCTTGGAACCTGCACATGCTGTACAGCAAGCGAAACGGTTCTACGGAGATGTCCTCTTCCAGGAAGTAAAGATGATGATATTGCAACCGCGAATGCGATGTTGAACGGTTTTTCAACAGTAATGAAATTGCGAGCAATTCGCCGAACAATTAGGTTGACTCCAAGCTGCGGGACTAAGTTGGGTGTATGTATCTGACTTGGTGAACTAGGCTGAGCTGTACCAGTTATACTTCCTCTGTTCAAAGCCGGAGACCCCGGTCTATGTGCTAGAGGAGGAGTATTAGGGCGGGATTGGGCATGTTGCGGAGACTGAGGCCTTGATGGGACTGGCCCTGCAACGGTTCGCTTGAGATATTGCGGTAGTGCTGAAGCGGGTTGCTGAATAGGGACAGTGGGTATTCGACGGGAAAGCATGGAAGTTAAGAGACGACCAGGTTCGCCGAAGGAGGATCTCCAAGAAATGTCAAGCCGGCCCAGGGGAATGATACTTCCCGGAGCATACACCGCAGGAGCTTCAGTTATAAACTTGGGTGTTAGAATATAAATGTACTGGTGCATATCCAGCGGTTGCATAATAGCCAGTGACTTGGCGAAGATGGTTCCGCTATTTACGTCTACGTCGGTGGTGGATTGGACATTATTTCCGTCTTTCACGTCCCAGCCGATAGCGCATTCGAAGCGCATCTTTTCAAAATACATTGGCTCTTGTGTTAGATTTTGAATATGGACTTCAAGAAATATTTTATCGCGTTCCCTGGGAGAGAGTAAGGCCGATGGTGATTTTGGAGTGTGAACTTTTGTTTTGACAGAAAGAGGATTTGTGACCTACACGATGATTAGTTCAAGATAAAGAATGAATGGATAGTCTTGATCCCTACAGCAAACTTGTAAAACTTCCTGAATGTAAGAATATTAGGGTCGCTTGAATCCTCTGAGGCGCCAGGAACAGGACGAGCAGTTGGTGGTAATTTGTATGTAACCGTACATGCTAGTACATGTTGGCCAAGCTCCTTGATTTCGTGGTGTATCACACTTTCCAGGGTATCCCCAGGTCGCAATATATGTCCAGAGATTTCTGATTCTGCAAGTATAACTTTGGCTGTGATTGTCTGCATTTCTACTTTTAAACGGATTGCTTCCACCTCCATCTGGGCTTCGTTGTTCACGCACAAGCAGCTGGAGAACGTCTCTCCTAGTTGAATGGAACCGAACGAGGCCGGCAATGTCAAGAGCTCCAAAGCATGGGTAAGATCGCGTAGAGTCTTCGGGTGTCCAGGAAGTGGTGTAGATCCTTGAAGGGAAAGAACAAAGGCAGAAGAGTGAGTCTAGCACCGCGTTAGCCATGTATCCTAGATGAATAGTGTGCTATTTACCGAGAAGGATGGAGAGCTAGAGTAGAAAGGCTGCCAGGCAGTCGCCAAAGCTGGTCGCTGCAACGATTATCCTCAGTGATAGAGTACATATCCTCGGCATCAGAACAAAACATACTGAGACCCGCATAACCTTCAGAGAGAGGAGATGTGCTGGTCCATCGACGGCAGTCATGGTTACGTAGAGATGTTTTGAGGCAGCAATGTCACTCTGCTACCAAATTGACTGTAAGATGCAGTGAGCCAAGTAATCTCAGGCAAGGACGACAATGACAAGGACTCGACAGCGTTACAGGTAAATGAGAGTCGCGAGTGTAATGGTAAGTAAGGACAAACAGTGTATGCACCACAGTCGATTTGCTCATAATGCATAACATCGGGAGACCCCATTTTCCCATGCATTAGGAGAAATATACATTATCAGCATGTATTTTAGCTTGCAGACGAGTTTTCGATCTAAGAAATCCTATGCAGTATGTGCATGTATACATTATGAGGCTATGCATTATGAGCAAATCGACTGTAATTTTGTCGCGGACATTAGCATAATACGCACGGTATATCTCACTCGAGCTCCAGGTTCAAATATTTCTAGAACAGAAGCCCACATTGTCCCTCAAAATATACCACGACATACGAGGATTGTGATTTAACTTAATGGCAACAGAAAAAATTACTAATTGTTAAGTAAAACGCACGTAATACCGCAAATAAAATGTGGCATGAAAGAAATGCAATGCAATGTTGTAGGGCCTTCAGCCCGAATTATGTAGTGATGTGTGCAATGTATATTGGCCTTAAGCCGTAAAATAAATCACTCCCTATGTATGTTACGTCCTATGACTGATTCAAAAGTATCCTACGCAATGACTCTGGAAAGTGGGCAGAATGCTCGTGCAGAACGTCAACTTTTGGATGTGTTCAATCGCTAAAAAAAAAAAAAAAACAAAAATGGTAGACGAAAACTGGTGTGATCGACTTCCTCTGGCTGCGTGCCGATAGAAAGTTCAGCCGGAAGGTGCAATACTTGGGAATAAGTCAAATAGGGAGGGGTCTGAGATAAAATATGATTTTATCGCTTCCCTCCCCTTCTTGTAGGCAGCTTTCGTATTTGTCTTTGGCCACTTGCAGGTGCAGGAGCTGGGGCTGCACCAATAGTGAATAAAGTCCCACCAGATGATGGCACCGATGCAAGGGAGGTTGGCGCGGCAAACGGAGAACTTGGGGCCTGACCGAACCCACTTCCTGTAGCCGTGCTACTGAAACCTCCAGGAGTTGTAGGTTGCGGTAGTATGAGGCTCGCGTTACCACTTGCAGGAGATGCAGGTTGAGAGCCGAAGGCGAACGAGGGGCCCGTTGTTTGAGTAGGTGGCCCAAATGAAAACGAGGACGGCTGGCCAAAGGTTGAAGGGCTACTAGGTGCCGAACTAGGTTGAGGTTGTCCGAAGGGGTTAGAAGCACCTGCAATCGGGGGAGCTCCAAAGGAGAATGAATTCGGAGCAGTTGAGGTAGGGGTCGTCGAAAATGAGAACGAGCCTGCACTAGATGGTCGCGGGACGTCTGCACTCCCGGTTGCTTTTGAAGGGCTGAACATGAAAACTCCAGCAGAGGATGGGGCCGTATTCGCTTGAGCGAAGCCTCCGAACGGCTTCGAATCTTCTGCTTTGCTTTCCTTGGCAGAAAAAGGATGCGATGCTGTGCTTGTAGATGAACCAAAAGAAAAAGGGTTTGAAGCAGTCGATAGAGAACCCGTGGAGCCCCCGAACGGCGTCGACGACTGAAAGGTAAACCCTAAACTTGGTCTTGGCTCTGCTACTTTATTGCTGCCATTCATCTGCTGCATGTCCCTGGTTGGGCTTTCTTCCATCCTGAATTCCTGTTCTTGATTCCTTGGGGGAGTAACCGGTCGCTCAATAGGTGCTGCAGGCGCAGAAGACCCAAATGTGAACGGTTTACTGGAGACATCGGCAGCAACACTCCCGCCTTCACTAAAAGAAAACGTGACAGGGATAGATGAAGACGCAGAAGGTGTGTTACCCGAGGCTCCAAATGCGAATATAGGAGATTGCTTAGCATCTACAGCGACTGGTGCTGTATCGGAGAGCAAACCAAATGAGAATGGTTGCGCATCATTTCCTTTTTCTTTAGAGTCCGCACTTCCCGTCTTCCCAAACGAGAAACTATTTGTGTCAAACGAAGGCTTACTAGGCTCTGTAGCTTTCCGGTTTGCACCAGTAAAGGTGGACTGGGGAATGTCTGAAAATGGGGCAGCATTTGATCCTGATTGTTGGGCAAATGAGAAAAGGGCAGAGGAACTCGTAGGCTGAGCTAGGTCGCTGAGCGTGTTTGGATTTGATTCAGATGCATCCCCCCCAAATAATGTACTCGATTTTGGAGCTTCAGCGCCGAAGATAGTGGCAGGATTGGCGGACCCGTTATTACCAAGGAACGCTTCCGGCTCCGCTGGTGGAACTGAAGAGGATTTGGTTCCTGCGTTCTTGCCAGTTCCACCTGCGTTGGCTAACCTCGCAGAGTTGTCCCCAAAGTCAAATGTTGTACCACTGGAGGGTAGTAAACCGTCAGACTTATTAAACGAAAAGCGTGGCGGTGCTGTTGATGCTGGCATGAGCATTGTAGATTTTGATTCCTGGGTTCCGTGAAACACTGAAGTCGGATCGACACTTGCGCTAACCGTACTAAAGATAGATGCAGAGGTACCAGATGATTGACCGAGGAAGGATGACGCGCTCAGAGCCTTCCCATTCGCCATAGCGCCAACAGGAGCATTCCTATCTAACGCTTTAAACACATCTTTTTGTTTCTTGGACCCGAGATTCTCTGCATCTTCCTTTTGTTCACCATCCCAAAACGGATTCGCCGTGTCCTTGACTGGAGCACCAGCAGTCAAGGAAGTAGAGGAGAAGGTAGGGGCTGGTGTAGAAATGGGCGTGACGCTTGGCTTTGCAGATGTATCGGTTGCATTGAGAGCTAAAGCAGCTGGAGACGTTAAATCGAAGGGTTTCGAAAGGACGGAGGACGTGGCAAAAAAATTAGGTATTCCTGTCGTGCTGGACGGTTCTGACGCTGAAGCTTTTGACTCCGAAATCAGTCTATCTTGAAGGCCAAACAACGGAACTGGTGTCATCGCTTCGTTCCCCATAGTGGTCGATGGACCTGAGGATATCTTCGGTGCTAAGGCATCAGGAAGAGCAGAAGCATGAGGGGTCGAAGAGGACGAAACCGGCTTTACAAACGAGAATGGTAGCGATGGGATGGGAGGTTCTTTAGCCTTGCTTAAATCATGCTCGACAGGTTTCGCCTGGTGCAGACTCTGATCAGTTGAATTTGAAGGTGATCTAGATGGCCGACTAACCTTGTTTGCGAAACTAAATCCAGAGGGAATGTGGAAAAGAGGTGTCTTTTTTGCTGCCTCTTCTAGAACCTTCCGTTCATTTGTGCTCTCATCCGTCTCGCCGTCCTCCATACCATCTTCCCCCTCATCTTCGTATGTAGCAGAGAACTTATTTTTCAACGGACGCATAGCAGGTCGAGCAATATGATTTCGTGAAGACTTCGCACGGCCCACACGAAGAGAAGAACCAGATGCGGAGGATGTTGCAGATGCTGCAGAGTACCAATCCGACTTCGATGCAATTGGAACCGAAGGAGGAGCGACTGCCTGAAGTTTTTCTGTAGGCTGAATATCTCCATCCATAGCATCATCCTCATTTTGACCAAATTTCTCTCTTTTTTCACCATCCTCACTCCCATCAACTTGCTGCTCTTCTATATCCTCAACTTCTAATTTCCGCCTTGCCAACAGCCTTTTCATACCACCCTCTCCTGCGTATGGTTTTGTGTCATTGACCATAGGTTTCCCATCACTGACTTTTCGACCTAAACGTTCAGAACGCTTGTCGTCTTGCATAAGGATAAGACTGGAGGCGCGACGAGTTTTGAACATGTCTGGAACACCGGAGGTGGCTGTGATGGAAGACGAAGAAGTGAAATTGGAAGATCGAAGGCGCGTTGGGAGAAGAGGGGTTCTATAAACCTCTAGCTCATGGAGAGCCTTTTCAGCTGCTGTTTGCTGGCGAGGAGCTAAAGAGGGGTTACATTCCTGATACAATAACTAACAGCTAATCCACTTACCCGGGCTATTGTCTGCACCCAAAGTTGAACTGGAGCCGAAGAATATAGAGCTGTGCTGGCGAACGGGAGATTGGGTCTGCTGTACGAAATTAGATGACAAGTGGAGTCAATAGAATTTAATGGACACATACGCTCCGTGCTGAATCAACTAGAGAGCCAAGAGTAGCTGCCTGGTGGCTCGACGAGATAGGCTGTGAATCTAGCGGCTGAGATGGGGGACCACGAACAAAAGTAGGATTGGTTCTTAGCGTAGTGAACGCAGGCGGCTCCGACAGTTCCCGATGGGGCGGCTGTGGAGTTATAGAAGTGCGCATACGAAAGGAAGGCCGAGCGGAAAACGGTACAGGCGGTAAGGAGAGATCACGCTGGACAGCATATGGATGATAACTGAAAGAGCCAGATGGGCCCATAGAGATATCACGATGCAAAGGCGCCTGAAATGAGGGCTCCCGAGATAGTG
Source organism: Nidula niveotomentosa (assembly GCA_036937135.1). Lineage (NCBI taxonomy): Eukaryota > Fungi > Basidiomycota > Agaricomycetes > Agaricales > Nidulariaceae > Nidula > Nidula niveotomentosa. Next base: position 58,231 of record JASFDE010000054.1, read on the forward strand.
GGCGTGCTGGTGGATCGATAGACATTGTTCTAGAGATGGATAGGTTGCGCATCGGAGAAAGAGTGGAACGTGAGTTCTTCCTCGCGTTGTAGGGAAAGTCTTGTATGGTCGGAGACGGAAGAGTAACGGATGCTGAGCGAGTGATCATCGGGGCACTTGTCTCAGCCAGTCCGTTAGTTACATGAGGCAATCGATGTTGCTGGTTGAAAGCCGAAGAGGGAGGATCGAGATAGCCATGGGATAGGGACAACTGTGGCTGCTGTGGCTGCTGGTGGTCCTGCTGTTCGTCCCTGGGGGGACTGTGAACTCTCATGCGCTTTGTACGCGTGCCTCTGTCGTCATCCTCGATGCTGGGCTCCGTAGGGGCGGCGACGAGACGCCTTCTCTTTCCCTTTGGATCCTTGGAGTCTTCAAAGTCATCTGTGCTGGCGAACCAGGCGAGAGGGTTGGCAACAATATTCTTGATTGTGCCCAGCAGCGATGAATTTGAGCGGATAAGTTGGCGCCTTTTTTCGGATTGTTTTCGCCGTTGGCCTTGCTGTGAGCTCGACGACGCCATCGACGACGACAAACAAGTCAACAACGTGCAGAAAGTCACGCTTTTGCCCTATTGTCACACACTTCGTCACAACTCGCGCAAGCTCTTGTCTGCTATTGATTCGCGTCATCAATTGAAGATCAGGCATCGATCGGGCCAACAACGTCCGTCGTTCTGGACATTTCTTCAGCTTTAGGTCAATATTTCCTTCTTTCAAGATTTATTTCACACTTTCCAACGAATACTCGTACATCTCGTCTACACTACGCACACTTGAATGGACGTACACCATTCTCAAGCATGTCCACGCACTGGTTTGGGTTCGTATCTGATACTACACCATCAGCTTCGTTCGCCGGAGGGGTATAATAGAAAGCTCACAAGTCTTCAAGGGATTTGATTTCTTCAAGCGTCAGCTCGAATCCAGTTACAATACTCTCTTCCAGCCTCTCCACAGAGCTTACGCCCACTATGGGGCTCGTGACCTTCGAGTTAACCCAGGCCAAAGCAACCTGGCTCATCTTCCATCCACGGGTTTTGGCTATCTGTTCCACTCGGGAAATGATCGCCTTGTCGGATTCACTGAATTTGCTCTCGAATGGGCTGCCTTTCGCTGACGTTGTGCGAACAGTGTCAGAACCAAAAGGCCTTGCAAGAGAGCCGGCAGATAATGGTGCCCAAGGTATTACTCCGATGCCATTGAATTTACAATATGCGAGCATTTCGCGTTCCTGCATGGGGATGTAAGAGAGGCTTCAAACAAGTTAGCCAGCGTAATCTCTTGCCTCTTCGCGATATAAAAGAGAATATTCATTCTGCATGCTAACGAATTTGGTCCAGTTATGCTTGTCCGCAACTTCATTTAGATGTGCAAATTGCCAACACCGCATCGAACTGGCGCCAATATATCGAACTTTGCCACTCTGGACGAGGTCATGAAGAGCCTTCATGGTTTCTTCTGCAGGCGTGTTAGGGTCAAACCGGTGAATTTGCAGCAGGTCGATGTATGGAGTGTTCAGCCTGCTAAGAGACGCTTCAACTGCATTGAAAATGGCGCTTCGTGAAAGACCACTTTGATTGACATAAGTTCGCTGGTTTTTGAGTTCAGGGAATAAGGCAGTTCTGACGTCTATGTCTTCAGAAACCAGCGCAAAGCACTTCGTTGCAATGACTATCTGATGGCGCGGAATGGAATACTACCACCAAACTATAAATTGGTTTCGAAAAAGATGGCACTTCAATCTCACCTTCTGGATAAATTTGCCAACGATGCGTTCTGATTCTCCGTTTGAATAGACATTTGCAGTATCGATGGTATTAATTCCACGATCCCATGCGGCTAATTAAAAAATGAAAGCCATTATTTGCCCCCTATATATATACGAAGGAAGCGACGAGTATGCATACCTTTGAGAATCGACAGAGATTCCTCTTCACCAAGCACCCAGGGCTAATACAAACACATCTTGTCAGCATAAGAATTAGCAAAAGTCTAGCTGACTTGCACTCCATTTAGGCGAGCCAAAACTCATGGCACCGACCTACAAGTGGCATATAATGATTAGGAAAAACTGAACAGAAGTATTTGGCTCAGCGAGTCTGAAACGCGTACGATGGGCACAGAAACCCGCAGGCCGGTCTTTCCCAGCTGACGATATTCGACGGTGATTTCCTGAGAGGACATTGTGTGGCAGTGGCTATCGTGAAAGAAGAGTGCCAGTGAACCAGTAAGCAGTACTAGTGTGGGATGGCGTTACTTATATAGCCAGGTAAATTGGGAACCAATTCAATTGATATGGTGTGAGTGCGGACCGGTTGATTTCCGAAGGACCCAAATGAGCCCAAATTTCACCAGCACATTGGATGACGATATTTAGAATTGACCAAGCAGGATCATGCATATGCATGTGACGACCTGTGATGAGCAGGTGCTTAAAACGGACTGCGGGCAGCGGCGAGCACCCATCTCGGGTTCCTCTCGTGTCCAACCAATCCACGGAAGGTAAGGTGTTTACTGGAAGGAGTAGCTGGGGTGAACTTAACAGAAGAACCAATGACCGCGAGGTTTGACATCGGGCTTCCGTGGCTCCCTGGATAAGAGATTCGAGTTGGAGTCGGGAATCATCCAGGACGGGGATCTGTCATGTCCACTTTACACCGCCAGCAGGATCGACAATGTATATAGAGAGTCACGCTGCGTGTAGCAGTCGCTTCTGGTGAATACGAGTTGAGATATTGTATAGTGTTGGAACAATTTGTGAAGTATCCAAGGGTTCGAACAAGCAGACGTCAAAAAGTATTGCGTAAATAGGGAGACTAAAAGTAGAACAAACATTCTTCTATCATAATCTTTGTATCCCACGCTATTAGCTCCAAATGACATACTTCCGTACTGCTGAAAAGTGACTTCACCGACATTCGCCTGACTGGTTATACTCGCTCTACTTGTAGCGGGAAGACTCTAGGTTAACTGCGGTATACCCATCTCGGGCAACTCTCCCATGCTCGCAATTAGAGCTAGAAATGCCGCCGAGCTTTCTGCCTCGATATCTCGACTAAGGCGAGGGCCTGCACGCAGTCTTCTTTCTTCATCGGACCAGCGGCTTCAGCAATCTTCTGAGCATGACGTGAGTCTATCTTATGCACATCCATAATAATGTATGCGTAATCTATTCATGCAGAGCCGTGAGGCATGGTTCTTCGTGAATTCTGTCTTCCCAATCCTAATAGCGAGATGGGAGTACGTCCTGAGCTCTTCATTTCTTTCTCTTGCACTGAGTATATTCTACACAGCATACGTTATTATATTGGCATTATTAGATCCGAAGCTCTTCTTTCTGCCTTGGAATCGCGTTTATCCAGTGTCAAGACTCATGGATTCCGCGTCCTCTCTCTTGAGCCTCAGCAAAAGGATGGAGGAGTATTCGTCAGATTTTCCTACACTTTAGACAGTGCTAATGATGAAAGGGCCGAGACGAAGACTCTCAAAGAAATCGAGAAAAGTCTAAGGGACGAAGCAGAGCGCCATGGATTGCCATCTTGGCTAGGCTTGAAGGCAGGAAATATTTGGTTAGTAAAAGGTACTCCATGGAGAGAAGTGCGTACTCTTAATATTACAATTTTTGCCATATTCATTTATTCCAACATAGGATATGAACCGTTTTGCATCCCCTATAGTCAACATTGCCTTTGAAGGGCCTGATGTGCAGGAGCAATCACTGTATGAGCTCTTTCGTGTGAGTGAACTCCAGCTTTCTTCTATTCTTCTTCTTACTTTAGGAGTAGCCATACGGGCGGATAAGTGATCTCACGCATCCTACGCCCGTACCTCCAGGAACTCTCCGCTCATCCGCTGTAATATTCAAGCATCTCCGTTCGGCGACTATTGCGCGGAACGTAATTCATGGACTCGATTACTCACCGAAGCCTGCAACTACAGCTGCCAAGGATGCAGCTGCAAGCACTCGCCTGAGAGCAGCTTATCAGAAACCTATTCAAGTTCACGCTGTAAGAAATTGGATGTCAAATCATCCTAAGATTATGTTACCCCTAATTGTCTTTCTTTTGGGGACGTTAACGTATACCGTGAGTTCAAGATATAATTGTAATCTACGGCTTTTGACTTCTCACTTTCCTTCCAGATATTTGACCCAATACGTTCACTGATGGTAGAGAGCAAACTCTTGAACTGGTTTGATTACCGAAGTCAGTCGTCATGCTTCCCAACTCCTCATGTCTGACTACTGGAATGCAGAATTTAAAATCTATCAGTGGCTCCGTATCAACACCCTTGAACGACTCTCCATTAATTTTCATCACACATCGGAAGCTGAGCATATTCCTACAGAGGGAGTGTGGAAGGAAAGGAAGGATGCAGAAGCTGCAATGAAGGCATACCTTGCAGATATGCCGTGTAAGCTTATCTCACGGATATTTCTGTGGTCAAAATTCAGCACTCATGCATCTACAGCTACCGTTGCATTTGTTCATGGACCGCAAGGCAGTGGGAAGACCAGGATGCTGCAGCCGCTGTTGGAAGAGTTAGGAAGGTATGTTTTTTACATTTCATATTGTGGATTATCACTAAGATCTTTCCAATTTCAGAAGCACCCTATTTATTGACTGTAGAGAGCTGAACAAGGCAACATCGGACTCACAGTTAGTCGGAGCGCTGGCAAGGCAGACGGGCTACTGGCCTGTGTTCACGTTCTTGAATTCTATGAACAATCTCATTGACCTCGCTAGTGTTGGACTAATCGGACAAAAAAGTAAGCATTTGTCGAAGGACCATTCGATATTCTCACTAAATCATTACTTCAGCCGGGATGAGCAGTTCACTGAGTGAGCAACTGCAGCAAATTCTCAATGTCGTCGCCATCGCTCTCAAAGGAGTTTCTTCGTCTCATCGTGCCGAGATCCAGCGAAAGCTACGACAACATGAACAGGGTGAAGCACAGCGTGCCGAAGAAGCACGCAAGCGGAACCAAATTATACAAGGGACGTGGCATGATGGACGTCTAGACTGTATCGCTGGCAATGGGATCATTTCTGAACTGGGCGTTGGAGATGAAGTCATCGGTTCAGAGGGTATTCTTATTGCGGCTCAGTCTGAGGGAGAACGGGAAAAGGAACAGAAAGAGAAAGAGGCGGGGAGGAGAAAGAAGACGAAAGAAGAAATGGAGGCAGTAAGCTCTTTGCCGGTTGTGGTTATCACCAACTATGCAGCCAAGATGGGGGGGAGTAGAGATGAGATGTTGCAGGTTTTGGCAGATTGGGCTGCAGTATTAGCCGAAAATCAAGTAAATACTAATATCTTTTTTCTATGTCGATTTAATCGTTTCGATATAGATTGCACACGTTATTGTCGTCAGCGATAACCGTGAAAATGCGAAAAGACTGGCAAAAGGTATGTTTTTCAGTCGATTGATTGGGCTCAAGCGCTCACTTTTCACTCAGCTTTACCATCGAAGCCCCTCAACTCTATCACTCTATCCGATGCTGATGCACGCAGCTCCCTGTCGTTCGTGAAGCAGAAGCTACATGATGCCGGGATAGACTATACCTTCAGCTCTGAGCAGACAGCGTATGTGGAACGTCTGGGCGGTCGAGCAAGCGACCTTGAGAGCGTATGTTTATTCCAAATTATATCCTCAGTCAAGTTTGTCACAGTCTCGTTTTCACTAGCTTATTCATAAAGTGAGAAGTGGCCAAGAGGTGCAGGAAGCTGTGGAAGATATCATCAACCGCGGTGTCGGAGAGCTGCGGAAGAATGCGTTTGGCGACGATATCGATGATGCCAAAGGCTTACCGTGGACGAGAGAGCAGGTTTGGAAAGTCCTGAGACTTCTATCGCAGAAGGCGGAGGTGAGCGCCCTTGTTGTCTCCTAAACACGACCAGTTTTTTGATGACATATTCTAGATCCCTTACTACGACGTGCTAGTGGATTTTCCATTCAAAGGAGACGAGGTGGCACTAAGAAACATGGAACATGCAGAGCTTATTTCAATTGGGATGCACGATGGTAAGCATGAATAAGTACAGCTACTATATACGCGTCGTGTTTACCCTCTTCATGCAGGCCGTCCGACTTCGATAAGACCTGGTAAACCGGTGTTTCGATGGGTGTTTGAGAAACTCGTGAACGGTAAGAGCAGATTTGACTGCACGTTAACAATAGTTATCTAACGTTCTCCAGACAAAATTTTCCAAGCAACTCAAGATATAGCATTTAACGAAAAATTGATTGCTAGTGCGGAAAATACCGTACGGTCGTGTGAAGAAGAATTACGGACGTTGAGGGATAATATGGGCGTAGAGTCGCGACATTGGTATGACTGGATCACTGGACGGAAGAGTGCTTGCAGAGAGAGGGTACGATATGTGTGCGAAAAAATGCTGGCTGCAGAGAAAAAGATGGAGGCTCTCGAGCAGAGAAATGGAGAGCTGAAGAAGGTGTTGGCGAAGGGTGGCTAATTGGAAAGCTTGGATTAGGAGAGGCTGATGATTGTACAGACCAGTCCAAGCTGATGTCCAACCTGTGAGCGCTTGAGCCTTTGTTCAAGACGCGATTAATGACGCTGCCATGTGATGGATATCCACTTGTCACGTGCATGTGATGATACCGCGATCTATGACGTCAAGCGCCTTGAGGTACGCATGCAACTGTATATAAACCAGTTGTAATCCACTTCTCAAACTTATATCCACTTCAACGTTCTCCTCGACTTCGATATCTCAATGAGCTCTACTATGGAAACGACAAAGTCAATTATAGCACAAAGCATTACAGAAACAACTGCGATTTCTCGAGATGCGCTTCTCTCGAAGGCATGGTCGTATCCTCTTCTAGGCATCACATACTTCGCCTCCCATCCGTCTTTATATCGTGCAGTCGCGCCAACTCTTCTCAAAGCTCTACTAACATCCCTCGGTATTACCTTAGGGCTGTTTTTTTTCACATACCTTCCGCAGGTCGCATTTTGTGCGCTGTTTTCAGGTCCTTTTGCTTTTGCTACAGCCGCGGTCATGGTCTTTGGAGAGGCGTATGCCCTCATAACAGTCGTATCGAAAGCATTCTTCTTGACTTCCGCCCAGGACAGAATATGTACGTCATCGGTTCTCGTGCTTGTTGAATTTTCACTGATTTCCGGTCGTAGTTGACGCGGTTCTTCTTCAACAAGGAAATGAGCGACTTGTTGCTCATGGACGAGAAGTCACTAATAGCAAAGGAGGATTCAAGAGGCTCGGGAAGTCGATCACAAAACCACTTGATCGGCTTGGCAAGGAGAGCATATTGAGATATCTCATCTCTTTGCCTCTCAACTCTATTCCAGCAGTCGGAACAGCATTATTTCTGCTCTATAATGGTACGTGAAATCTATTTTTCTGTGTCAAGCAAGGCCAGAAGCTAGAGCTGACTATGTGCGGTCAATAGGTATCAAAGCAGGTCCTGGTTTCCATACACGGTACTTCCAACTGAAAGGCATGGATAAGACGACGCAGGAAGCATTTGTGGAGAAGCGTAGAGGTGCTTACACGGCGTGAGTGGATTTGACCTTAGTACTAAATAGTAAGATGACTGGCTGAGCTGAATACCTGCTCTGCATGCTAGGTTCGGGACAACAGCACTAGGATTGAATTTGATTCCTGTCGCTGGACTCTTATTTGGGTTCACATCAACAGTGGGAGCAGCGCTTTGGGCAAACCAGCTGGAGAAAAGTGAAGGAACAGCTGCTGGAAGCGGGAGACACGTCGACCACAGCGGGGAGTCTGCGGAGAATGCGCATCTGGAGAAGGACGAGGTGAAGGTGGAATTATAATTGCGCCGTATACGATAGCATATTATTGTAGGATTTTATGACAATACTCTACAATCACTACACACTCGTCGTTGTAATTGAAGCCACATTGTAATTGGTCCACTGCGCTACCCAACAAGTTACGTAACACGTGTGCCTCTGACTTCATGACGACAGTAACGACTGTAAACTTAAAGCTCTCATAAAGTAGATTCTATTCCAGTCGGCGCATCGGCCAGACACTCTCAACGCCCGCTGGCTTTGTCTTCTCGTTGAGGGATTTTTACTGCACTTGGTGTAGGCCCGACGGTACCAAATGGCAGACTCCTCCCAGCGAAAGGAGTTGGAGGCTTTCTTTAACTTCTTCGCCACTTTCACTCTATCCAGGCCAGTTTCGACTGTTGCAGATATCAGCGATGGCGCTGCTCTCTTTGAGATTCTTTCAATTGTGTGCGTACTTGCTGTTCCGCCTCTGGGTGTCTGGTCACAGCGTTTAAACTTCCCTTCATTCAGCGACGAGGAGTATTTTCGTCCCACGACGCGTGCTTCAGCCCAACCCTCCGATAATTGGGTCCTCCGGTTCAGTTCTCTCAAGAGGCTCTATCGTCTCATGACTCAGTACTTCACCGACGTGTTGCAGAAGCCTACCAGTAGTCTCGATGTCCCCGACCTTCAGATGGTCGCGAAGGATCATAGCGTGCACGCAACTCTTGCGTTATGCAGGCTCACCATCGTAATTGGGGTGCAGTGCGAAAAAAACAAGGAATTCATTGCTAAGATTCAAGGCCTAAGTGAGACAGACCAACATCACCTCATGAAAGCAATTGAGCAGGTAGGCACTACCAAAATCATTGTGACTGATTATGATAATGCGGTATAGGTTATGGCCAAGATCAATACTGTCACTGGAAGTGCTGACTTTGGAGACGCTAGCATGACTGAGTAATTGTAACCTTTTCATTCCCGCTTCATGCTTCTCATTAGAGCTTTCTTCTCAGGGATGATCATTATTACCGTATACAATCTGAAAGGAGCCAGATATTCTCGGAGAAGGAAACACTCGAAAAAGTGTATCAAGCGCTGTTAGAGGAACACCGGGCGTTGCAGACAAACTTTGATGATGCTGTATCGGAGAAAGAGGAGGCCCTTGCTCAAGCCAGTGATCTACGCCGACAAATCGACAGCCGACGTAATGAGAAGGCGGATGTAATGTTGCGTACTGAGATGGACCGTATACGAAGCGAGCTGTAAGTGTTTGGGACATTCTTCGTATATCCACGGTTCTGATGTATGAGGGCGACGGCAGCCAGAAGAGTGAAGATAACCTAGCCATGGCGGAATCAGAGCTCGATAAACACACTAACTTGGTGACCGAGTTGACGAAGAAAGTCGACGAACTCCAAGCGAAGGCTGATGAAGCTGCGCGGCTGAAAGATAAGCTAGATGAGTACGTATCAAGTGTTGTACCGGCATATCATTGCAGTTGTAAAGGGCCTCTTTCCAATGCAGATATCGACATACCGCAGATAAATTGCAAAAAACGGAGAACGTCATGGAAAAATATAAGAAGAAGTTGCAAGAGGGAGCAGATCTGCGACAACATGTTAAGGCGAGCTCATGGACATTCGGCCTTCTTTATTTAATACAAAGTTGACAAAAAAATTTTTTTTCAGGCGTTAGAAAAGCAAAACGCGGACCTCGTTGACAAGAACGCTTCATTAGAAGAAGAGTACAGAAAAGTTGCTGCATTCAAGCCACTTATGGAATCCTACAAGAACCAAATTGGAGATTTGGAGACAAAGAACTCAGGCCGGATGCAAGAAATCGAAAGCCTGAAATTTGAACTTGAGCAGAGCCGGACCAAATTGAAAATCACGCAAGAAGAGCGAGCGAAAGACGCCGAAGCACTAGAGCTATATCAGGAGCGCGTAAGCGAACTGGAGTTAATGGCTCATAGCCGTCCAACTGGGTCAAGTAAAGCATCGCGACCTCAACACCAGGATTCCGGATCCATAGATTCATTTACAGAGGCCGAACATCTAAGTGAGAGGCCATCCGACGAAGATGCGGACGAGCATGCACAAGGGCTTGGTGGCGAACTAGACGATGCAATTACGGGAACAACCATGACGGATCTCAAGCTACAAATCAGGAAGCTGAAGCGAGAATTGGAAGCTGTGCAGGGAAACCAGGCAGATAGTAGCCGCGTGCTAGTGCTGGAAAATTTGTTAGAGGATGCCAACCGAATGAAAGCTCGCTATGAGAGCGACTACCTCGCTGCTCATCGGGAGAAACTCGTGCTTCAAAGAGACTTGGAGGAGATCAGGAGCGGCAAATCCATGGGCGATGGGTGTGTACCCAGTATTCTTTCATTTTAACTTCCAGCTAAGCCTGTCTACAGAGCCGAGGCTGCGATCGCTTTGCGTCAACGTTTGAATGAGACCATCGACCAGTTTGAAGCTCTACGAGCAGAGCACACAGAACTGGAAGTGAAGCACGAGACTCTAGAACGGGAATTGACTATTGCGAAGTCTGATCGTCCGTGAAATTCTTTTTGGCGATTAGCCGCTGATCCTGATCACCTTTATTATCAGTGACACTTGTAAACAAGGATCAGCTCGACATCCTTGCCACTCTTCGAGAATCCGTGAATGAGGACAAAGCAGCACTCGAGGCTGATGTCGAGCGATTAAAGAAACAGAACAAGGAGCTTGGTGAAAAAAATCGCATGCAGCTCGAGCAAGTCAATGCTCTGCTTCTTGAAAAGGTGAACTTGCAAAGTGAAGGTATTGGTCATAGGGAAAAAATGCTGCAGCGTGAGCGTGACTTCGGGTACGTTGCTGTGGTCTTTTCAATTGATATTCTGTTCTGAAATATCATATGTCAGTGACCTACGTGCATCGATATCAGGGAAGGACCTTCCGGAGGATATCAAGGCTCGTTTACTTGCTATGCATGAGGAGAATGTCAACTTGAAAGAATCATACAAGACTCTAAACGAGAAACTTGTGAAGGCGAAGCAGGTGCGCTGATCGCATTGCATGTTCTCAACTCGTTAAGACCATATCTGCAGTTTATCAAATCGCAAGACAAGCTTTTCAAGGAACAGCACGCTGCGAATGCGGTCTCTATAACAGTATGGCCCTTATTTAAGCTCCTGGCCATCGACATATACTCATTTTTATTAGCCGGATACATTTGAAGAGGCCGAAGCTAGCTTCCGTTCACAGATCAAGATCCTGGAGGAGGATCTCATCCGCCAAAAGGTCTGTTCTTTATTTATGGATACGCTCGCATGGATAGTTACTAGCAAATGTAGCACCTTATGGACGACATGAAGAAACGGTATCGCCGCGAGCAAGAGCTTATGCTCAGTGCCGTGCACAGTATGGGGATGAAGACGACGCGGCAGCACCTTGGCGCCACGCAACAGTCGCGGCCGGAACCCAGCAGTTGGCTAGGTGGTCTGCGGAAACCGGTACGTAGAGCTGCTTACTTATTTCGAGACCTTATTCACCACTCCCTGTTCAGATGGGTTACGCCGTACAACGACGATAATCTAGAATTACCAGCTTTACTCTAATGCTTGTGAGCACCTTCTCGCGAGACGCTTTTAATTTTTTGTTTCTATACCCCGCAAGACAGATTACAAGGGCATGTAACACGCATATTTACTACCATCATCATGGCATTGTTATTATATTTCATTTGGAACCAATTGGAACAGTCTATGTACATAATCAAATACGCTATGTTTCTGATAGGCCAGCGCTTTTATATATGTACTGCAAGGGTGTCCTGAGAGACAATGTGACTCAGTCGCACACATAAATACGACTTCAGTCTATATATATGCTTTACAACGCAGCGCTAGCTCATGACCCTTGCTGCCATGGCCCATGTTCTTATCGACGGCAGCTTTCTTGAAGGTGGAGGCCAGATACTTCGCAATGCAGTTTCTCTCTCGGCACTGCTTCACAGACCGGTGACAATCGACAAAATACGACATGGCAGAACGCCTCCTGGTTTGAAAAATCAACACCGTACAGGTGAGTACATAGCTATACCTTGTGAGCGTTTTCTAATTCTTAACTTCACCCTTTAGGTCTGGAGCTTGCAACTGAAATTGCGTCTGCTGAACTGACGGGTGCAGTGAATGGCTCAACACACATCGCTTTCAGTCCGGGGCGAATAAAATTACCAGGCGAGTGGACGGCTGACCCCAAGACAGCGGGTTCGACTACACTTCTGCTACAAGTATCGTTGCCCCTGCTACTCTTCGCACCTGAAGACTCGGGTTTCTCAACGTTGTATCTGAAGGGGGGTACCAATGCCACTCAAGCACCTCAAATAGATTATACGAAACACATTTTCCTGCCATTTCTGCGGAAACATTTCGGGATAGATAAGATAAATCTGGAGATACGGAAGCGAGGGTATTTTCCACGAGGTGGAGGAGAGGTGGTGGTGCGCATTTCGCCGCTGACGAGCAAGGAGGTCTTACGGGGATTCAGCTTGACGGAGCGGGGAGCTGTGAGATTCATTGCGGGTTCAGCGCACTGTGCAAGGATGCCGGGAGCAGTAGGGAGGGAAATGGCGGAAGGTGCGAAGAGGCGGCTGGACGCATGGGGTGGCTTGCAAGAAGTGTCCGTGAAGATCGACGCCGTGAAAGAGCCAGATGCGCTGACGGGAGGTTTTGGGGGTGGGATTGTGCTATGGGCCGAGTTGGAGGGAGGAGGAATTATCGGAGGCAGCGCTACTCTTAGTAAGGGCAAGTCGGGGCAGCAGGTGGGCGAGGAGGCGGCTAATGAGCTGGTTCGGGGGTTGGAAGCTGATGGATGTGTGGATGAGGTGGGAGTCTTTTCATCTTTGCTTGAAGCTCATTAATGTTGGGGCGTTAGTGGCTACAGGACCAAATTATAATATTCATGGCTCTGGCGCAAGGCAGTTCCTCGCTGCGATGTGGGAGGGGTGGTTTGACACTTCATACACAGTGGGTTATGAATACTGAACATTCAGGAAGTCGTGCTAACCTATCTTTTAGAACCGCTATATGGCTTGCTCAACAGTTGACGGACGCCAGGTTCGAAGTGGCCAAGGAGGAAGATGGCACAACGATCGTGAACTGTGAAGGAATAGGTTATGGGACAATCAAGGGAGAGAATCAAGGGAGGGATGATATGATAAATATATTGTAAGCATAATGCATTGTATTACAATTAACGGCAGAGGAGTGTCTATCGGTTCCAGGAAAGGAGGGACATGTCGCCGAGGCGTCGGGGCTTTATGAGGTGTCGAGCGGTGCCAAGAATGGCAAGAAGGACGAAGACGGAAGCCGCGGCGACATAGGCCCAGCCGAGGAAGGGGTTCTTTCCGCCTATCCATGAGACAGTGGAGATGACGAAAGACTTAGAACCCTTGTACGGAATGACGGGGAAGTCTGGAAGTGAGGTTAGGATGGATAAAAGGTAGGGAAGAAAAGGTTCAGTACGCACTCAAATCGATGGTAATACTATAGGTGCCCGTGACCATGGTCTCATCATCGTTTCTGCCGTAGAGTTTTGTAAAGACAGGGAGGCCGGCGGTACGCATCCAGTTCTGGAAGTGCTCGTCATCGCGGAGATTGGGAGGCGGATTCTGCTCGGTATAGCCGTCTGGGAAGGCTTTTTGCCAGTTGGGCGGGGGCACAATCTGGCTGAGATTGTATCCAGGCTGTGCGGCGTATTTCTTCGCTTCGCCAGGCCAGGCAATGCCCTCGGAAGTGAAATTATAAGCCTGGGAAGAGGAGTTTGAGCCGGAAGGGTTGAGAAGAATGGGGCTGGTAAACGTGTCTAATACACAAATGAGCGGATAGTAATATTTCAGGAGGGGAGAAAAGAGATATACCATTGAAGATGGAGTTAGCAATGAGACCACAGGGATAGATGGCCTTGTCGTTAATGGTCGCAAGGGGCTTGCAGTCGCTCTTCTCGAGGTCGCTGTTGGAGACAAACTTTCCCTTGAGCTGGTCTGCGTTAAGACTCTTTACATAGCGACGGTGGTTCTGGAAGAAGTTGGAGAGCTTGTAGTAGAAGAAGACAGGCTTGGGAAGGTCTGCGGGGATGACGAACTGGACAACACACTGGCCCGTGCGGGAGGAGTCGGTGGTGTTCTTAATGAATGCATAGCGGGGAGCGGCGGGCTTAGGGACATTACTGTCCTGTGCGCGCAGGCGGTATGAGAACCTACTTGCGGGGAAGTCGGAGAAGGTGGGGTTGGTAGGGTCCTGAGGGGGGAGGTTCTCGCAGTCAGTGTAGTCAAAGGACATTTCGGAGACGAGGGAGGAGCCCCAGATGAGGAGGCCGCCAATGGGGGCGAAGAGGATGCCGATGATGAAGAGGGTGGGGAGGACGGTCTTGGGGGTGAGGATGGGCTGCCATGCCTTGAGGCGCTGTTGCTTGAATGCGGTGTTGGCGGGGCGACGCCAGGCGCCCTTCTTTGAGTCGGTAGGGGAGTCTGGGGAGTCTGCAGAGTCTGTGGTGGAGGAGGACTGTTTTTTTCGATTGAAAATGGCCATGGACTCGGAGGATGACACGGAGTAAGAGGGAGGGAACTAAGCAGAAACTAACTAATGCAGTAATATAATATCACTAAGCAGTATATCTAATCAATACTGTCAAATACGAATTCTATTATTGCCGACACTGCCATGGACATCCTCGACGCCCTCTACGCCGCCAGCCCCGGCCTCGACGACTTCCCCGCTCGCGTCGCCCGCCACTTTGACCGTCTCTACGCTGCCCCTGATGTCTTCGCCCGCCTCCCCGTCCTCACCCCCGCCTCCCCACCTACCTCCGCCCTCGACTCCGCCCTCGTCGCATTCCCTGCCATGGTCCAGGACACATCTCCCGAGAACGAGCTCTATATGCCCCACCTCCCCGGGCCCCGCTGTGGCGGATGGGGTGCACACCACGACCTCCTCCCTGCCAGCCCACGCGATCTCGCCGAGCTTGCCGTCGTCTGGGCCATCTCCGTGCCTGGCGCCCATCATTCGCCGTCCGAGCACTGCTCCCCGCAGCCGCATAAATATCCCATTCTACACGCGTCCCATCTTGGACTCCATCTCAAGGCGCGTCTCCTTGCAGCTAGTTTCCTGCGGTTTCACTGATGTGAGGAAGTGTCCTACTATTGCTGCTAATCACTCTAGATATACGATCCTCAGCTAGCACAGACTCTCCGGCCCACAGATCTTCTAACATTTGTCGGAATACTTTCCTGTCAAGATTCAACTCTCCATATCCTTTTCGCCCGTCCCCTGCCCCCGACTCTTGTTCCTCGCCGATACCCTCACCCCTCCGCGTCCTCTGCTCTCCGCGATGAGCTTCTTGCCTGGATTGCTGACCAGGCGACCGCAGGCGACCGCGACGCCGCAGAATGGGTCCTCTTAGCCGCCATTTCACGCGTGTCAGTCTCTTCTATTTTCTTTTCACACTCTGCTCACCGCGCGCACGCAGTCAGTCGAGGTCTCCGCCCATCCTTCCCCTTTCACTTACCCTGTCCGCGTTTTCACCGTCATCATCCACGCCTGCCCTTGTCCACCTCCTCTCTCGCATTCTCCCCCTCGTCTCTATCCTCCCTCTTTCCCTCGACGTTATCAATACTACTTCTTTTACCCCTCAATCCATAGAAGATGATCTCCACAGCGGCCGGCTTCAGCTCCCAAAGGGCTCTCTCTGCATTGTCACAGAAGCAGGAGTCACAGAGGGTCCCATCGTCGAAAAGGGCTAGTGCCTCAATCCTAACTTTCTTTACTTTATTTTACCCAGCTCATCATTCCTACAGGTGTCGCCAACCTGCGCGCAGCCCAGCAGGTGATCACAGCACAAACCCTAGACTATCTCTTTCCCTTCAGCAGTTTTACCTTTCCAACTGACATCAATTTTATTGTCCTAACTGAGGGCAAAAAGAGCCCCTTCTTCCAGGTAATTCCCTTCTCTTTATTGCCGCTCTTTCCTTCATTCCACACTACAGACCCATGTCACCGTGTCTATTCAACCAGCCGCACGAGGAAAAGATCTCTATTCATTCCCAGATATGCCTTCTGAAGAAAAATTGGAGGCATTCCGTGACCTCATCGGAGGCGCTAAAACAGGCAATATCACCATTAGCGATGATACCGCCACTGTAGTTATTTCTCTTATCTCAGCTTCCCTTGTTGACTGATACATGTATAGTACATCCAAGAAGATTTTGTCAACGAGAGAAAATCTACAAATGCCATTACCTCCAACGACTTTGTACATCGTATGATGGTCGCAAGGTGGGTTATTGCCTTTCCCATGGCTTGAATTCCAGGACTCATTCTCATTCGTCCACCAGGCTGATGGCGTTATCGTTCCATAAGTCAGAGATCACGCCGGATATCTGGGAGGCCGCAACGTCTCTCGATGGACAGAGACGGGTAAAACTAGCTAATACGTAGCTAACAAGGCAGCCCTAGCTGGTGCTTTCCTGCTTCGATCCATATTTCTCCCAACTCTACTACCACTTTTGGAAGAAGAGATGCAACTGCCCCAGCGTCTTTCCCGTTTCCTTCCAGATAGTACTTGATCTATCCACCGCTGTTAGATACTAAAACAAAATTAAAGCACACTATTAACACACCTTGGGCTCTGTTCCACTTGTTCTGGGAGCAAATGTCGTATCAGAAATGATACTTCGCTATGAATACTTATACGTACCTCGTAGTAAGTACTATCTTTGTGCCGTCCTTCTGGTTCTCTCCTCGGAACTGGATCATATGTCCCGAAGAGAGCGGCAAGGATGGTTTGTACATCGGAGGGTTAGTGCTGTCATATCCTGTCGTCAGATCCACCACGCTAGTGATACTCAGTCCAGCAATCTCCTTGGGATACGTGCGCCCCGCTCCATTATCGAAGTTCCGGATTCGCGTGAAAATCTTGTCAACGGTGGATGGATCATTGCAGACGAAGTAGCCGTTGCTACTCTACGAAATAATTACAACAGCGGCGTTTCAATTGCATAAAGGCTCACCTGGAAGTAACCATATCTGGACAATGTCAGAACAATAGTACTAAGAGGAGGGGTAGAAATATACCACGCACTTTTCATAAAGCTCCAGTAGGTATGACCTAGCCGTTTTTCCTTCAGCGTGCAAGATACCGACTAGTTCCGCAAACAACAACTAACATATGCAAGAAGAAAACTTGGTCATCCAGTCACATTATTGCTGTTGGGTACTCACAGTAGCAGCCACCCCATCCTTATCCCGGATTTCCGATCCAAACATAAATCCGATGGCTTCCTCGTAACCAAAAGGCACCTCAAAACCTTGTGCAACAAGGTTCAAAGCAATGTTTCCGATGAATTTGAATCCTGCGCGAAACACAATGAAAACATAGCAAAAACAAGATGGTGTCGACGCCAATTAACCAGTAAGACACTCCACAAATTTGAATCCCTCGACTTCAGCCATAGCCTCTATCATCTTGGAGCTTACCGTGGATGCCACCATGGCCAACTTCTCGATAGGTTTCCCAGAGGACCTATATATTTCCAGCACTCGACTGGCGAAAAGGGCACCCAACTGATCTCCTGTAAATGTAATCCATTCGCCACTTATGCTGTAAGGTTTGAAGGTACGAGTCAAGTACAGACGCTATTATTGAGGGCTGAAACTTACCCCTTCTCTGCAGCAGAGAACCGATCACTGTCAGGATCTTGAGCTAGCACATAGGCTGCTCCTTCTCTGTCGGCGACGGCCAGTGCAAGATCCTGCACATGCCGTTGTAAACGAACGACTTGAAAAAATCTTATAGCTGGCATACCAACGCTCCTAATGATTTCGCTTTTAAAAACCATTTGTAAGGAACAAATAAGTAAACATACCCTTTTCCTCTGGGTTCGGAAAACGAACGGTCGGAAACTCTGGATCAGGATCCTGCTGCTCTTTCACAGGAATATAGGGAGGAAAACCAAAGATCTTGAATCCTCTCTCCACGAAGGGGTTGCTCACACCATGCATCGAGGTATTAACGAATTTGATTGCACCGGTTTCATTCAACTTGCTGTTAGAACAAGATAGAGAAAATTCTAAGAGATATCATGAAGTAATTACGTACGTCGTGAGGTTTAACAAGGCAATATTTGCAAAGTATGCCTGGCGCATTTCATCGGTATGATCTATGCAGAGCGAAGAACTTGATAGATCGTCCGTGGACCACAACTTGGGTAGAAGATGGGCTTGGATAGATTGAGCAACCCCTTTGTCATGAGGACTGATAATCTGGCACGAGATATCATCGTCAATTATAACTACAATGATCAAGCAGAAATAACATGCCTGGACCGCATTCTCCCAATACACCTGCATCCGACTCTGTCACCCGGATCTGAAGAAAGGTGTTCGAAATTCTGCTAACCTTATATCCATTATCTTGCTAGATACTCCAAAGTCAGTCCACGGAAGTAAGTAGTGGATAATATATTAACCTTGGGGTTATGACTCGCTACGCCTTTGTTATGAGCATTCAATAGAGACGTTCATAGTGTTTCGACTCGCCTGTTATCATGACACCACAGGCAGCATTTAATTTTTTGACGCTGAAAGGAACCCTGGTATATTATCGTTAGACCCTCGTTTCGCGATGGAGTTGCGTGGATTACAAGGGAGTGTGTACAAGACCACGCAGAAGATATACCTTCATCCCTGCGCCGATAAATGCAGTAGCTGTAAGCTCAGCCCAACGCTCGGAGTTATACCTATGATCGTGACCAACGACAACCCCTCGAGAAGAGGCATCGTGAATATGGTCCATCGCGTAGGCACAGAGCCCCTGAAGCGTCAAAGATCAAGAACGTGCTGGGAGCTCATATGAGTCCAGTCTATACCTGAGATGCCTGGATTACGATCAGGTCTTCAAATATAACTTATGAGCTCAAATCCTAGCCTGTGCTAGCAATGGCATGACTGACCATTCATACGAGACCATCCAGCTTCCATCTTGCCCCGTAATCCTGATGGTCATGCCTGTCTCATCGGGGCTCCCATTCCACATGTATTGTCACTCACCAGCTGTACCAAATTCAATACGCGTCCTATTAAATATTTTAAAGGAAAATATAAGGAGAGGACGGAGAATCAAACCTCATACGTCGTTCCAACTCGTCTACATTTCCTGCATCCCACAATTGCTCCACTTCCTGGCGTGTCTGCTGGTTCTAAAGTTGAAATACATTAGGTGGACAAAAGATGATAATATTTGTGTAGGAGCAGGGAACGCGTACCTGATCTAGACGGAGCCATTCGTCAACGAGGTCCTTGAGAGTAGGCATAATCACTATATTTATAGGCCGCTGCGAACGAATGGGAAGGAAGTACTATCAGTGTATGGCGATCACCAGGAGCTTACCGGGGGTTGCCGGGTATCTAGTACCGCCACCTCGCTTAGGTTGATGCAGGCTGTAGGTGTGTGACGCGAGCGTAACGGAGAGTTGCGAGTCGCGTTCACACGAGGTAAGCTCACAGATAGAACTGGTATAAGTTATCTATTCCAGCTAACTTGTCCTTACTGAACAGAAGTAGTCCCCTTATATACTGTAGCTAATAAATGATTAGTGATGTTTGGGCTCGGCTTGGGCTCGAAGCCCCGGCTTAGGCTCGGCTTTGAGGGGCTCAGGCTTTGCAAAATTGAAGCCTGAGCTGTGCCATAGGGCTTAGGCTGGCTTGGGCCTGGCTTGGGCTCAAGCCCGGGCTTATATGATAGATAACATGGCATAATAGATAAATTTAAATAACTAATCATCATCCTCATTGTCTATGATAAGTTTATCCCATGAAAACCCTTCAGCATTGTTGACATCTTCCCAGCCATCCTCATCCTCATTGTTGCCAGCTACATAGACATCTATTTCTTCCATTTCCTTCTCAAGCTCCATCATTGCAATGACCTCACAAAAAATAAGATCATTCTGAAAGATGATCTTCAAGCACTGCAATGCCTCCACTATATCCCCCTTCAAATGGTTGCAGCATTTGCTGATGGTAATGCCAGCCAAAGAAAAGGCTTGTTCACTAGACACTGATGACACCATGATGGCAAGGTAGTCTTGTGCAAGCAATGCTCATGTTGGGTAATTGTCACAAACCAAACTGGAAGCGTCCCAGAGGTCACATGATTTGCAAGTCCCAAGGATGGAACAAGAACAGAGTACCGAGGCATAACTCAGAGGGCACCTGAACAAATTGGAGGTGCAAGGACATAACATTGCAGGGACCAGGACTTGGCTTCAGCTTATAAGAAGCTGCACCTTCCACAATCCTACTTCCTAAATTTAGACAAAGTTAGTGAATGATAAAATGACAAAGTGCAACTCAGGAGATTCCTTTGTTGTGATGTTGGAGGTGAACTGAGAGCAGAGGGCAAATAAAGAGTAGAGGGAATTGTATAAGCAATTTACAAACTGAAGTACACTACTGAGAGTGCTTCAACTTAAATACTAAATATTGAGTCTTGGCACTAAGTGCCAAAAGGAAATGATAAAAGTATCAAGGCTTGGAGGTGCTCCTTGTGATGCAAGTAAATGTGGAGACCTCCAAGAGAATGTAATGAGAACAATAAGCTAAGCAAGATAATGGAATGGAAAGGATCATATGAATGTATCATAAGAAATGAGACCATAAGGTGAATACAATATAAGGAAATAATAATGAAGACTAAGAAAGATAAGAGTGAAGATAATGAAGCATATGAATGAAGTATGACAAGAAGTTCTGATAATGTACTGAGGTATTGCCAAAGTCTCCCAGTGGTCAATGTGTATATTCCTGGAGGTTGTAGGGAGGTCCAGAGGTATGACTGAGTGCTGCAAACAGGATAAGTAATGATGCATGTTAAGCTAGATTTGATTTATGTTTGTCAGATATATTCATCAATGAGCTAATTATTTTTAAGACATACCCTTGTCATATCCCGTTTGCAATGCTCAGTCAAGCCTCTGGAACTTGCTACAACCTCCAGGAGTCTACATGTCGACCACAGGGAGACTTTGGCAATACTTTGGCACATTATCAGAACTTTTCATTATACTCCATTCATATGCTCCACTATCTTCATTCTTATCTTTCTTAGTCTCC
>JASFDE010000055.1:0-28055 GCA_036937135.1 Nidula niveotomentosa
ATTTTGAACCTGTATTGTGGAAACATCGCCGCTGTGGAGAGTTTTACAGGCTTGCGATGATATGTAATAGTGAAAAACTGTATTGCGCTGGGCCTCATTTATGCTGATATAAATACGAGTTGTTCTTTCACAGCATTTGGTATATGTTACCGGTTTCCGGGCATTGCTCTGGAGTATTTGAGAAGTATAACAACAGTAGTGGATTCTATTATGGTTTGCACGCAATGTCGCCTGGGCATCGCTAACCTGTTTGTACATGCTCCACTGGAGCTCCAAAACTAAACAAAGTCACTGAGTGGAGCGGGGCGAAATCTGGTCTATTGATATCTAACCGGCTGTCACAGCATTCGGTATATGTTGTCAGTTTCCGGGCATCGCTCTGGAGTAGTTGAGAAGTACAACAACAGTAGTGGATTCTATTATGGTTTGCACGCAATGTAGCCTGGGCATCGCTAATCTGTTTATACATACTCCACCGGAACTCCAAAATTAAACAAAATCACTGAGCGGAGCGGGGCGAAATCTGGTCTATTGATACCTAATCGGCTGTCACAGCATTCGGTATATGTTGTCAGTTTCCGGGCATTGCTCTGGAGTAGTTGAGAAGTATAACAACAGTAGTGGCTTCTATTATGGTTTGCACGCAATGTAGCCTTGGGCATTGCTAATCTGTTTATACATACTCCACCGGAGCTCCAAAACTAAACAAAATCACTGAGCGGAGCGGGGCGAAATCTAGTCTATCGATACCTAATTGGCTGTATCGTCACATCAGTCTGAATTGCGGCTTGATATATAGCTGTAGAACTTCCTCGCTCTATTCCAACCGATTGGACACAACTTCCCATACAAATGTCGTTCCTCTATCTATCTGAATGCCAACCTGTCCCTCAACTGGTCGAGCAGAAGGTTGTCAAACGAGCATGGCTCCTAGGAGCCCTCTTCTCGACATTTGGATACGGCGTTGTTGTGATGCTTTTTGCCATGTGTTGCTACCACCTGACTCAAAGAGGCGGGTCCTCACTGAAGACCCTCACCTTTCAGAGCAAAGTTCTGCTTGCATACATATGCATTATGTTTGGAATACACACGCTTGTCATAGTATTCAACACTTTGGCGACATTGCACGGCTTGATTGACGGACAGTGTCCGAACGAGGACGAGATTCCTGTTAACCCGTATTTTGGGAACATCGATGTGGTTTATATGCTCTTGAATTGGGGCGCGGATGCATTGCTGGTAAGATTTTAAGATACTAGCATTCGGAAAGGATGCTACCATTACTCATAAAGTCCTGAAAATTTTGTAGGTCTGGCGGTGTTTAGTAGTTTATAGAGCCTCTACAAGATCTCGATGGTTGCACTCATCAGCACCTTGCCTGTTGCTCACCGCATCCATTGGTACGCCGTATGATCTGTACTCAATTTCATTTTTATATCTGAAATATATCAGGATCAAGTATTGTCGTACTTTCTCTAGGCGCAAAGCTCAGCGTTAGTAACTCGCTAGTAAATTATGCTTTGTTCGTATACATTGGAGCAACACTTGCTTTGAACCTCATCATCACTTCCATGATTGTAATCCGCCTTCTAATCTTCCGAAGGCGCTTAAATACAATTCTTGGACACGGGGGAAATATAGAACACCCATACACCAGTGTCATATGTATGCTGGTGGAGTCAGCTGCACTTGTCACATCCTTGTCGCATCCTCGTATGAGCTGTTACTTTCATACGCATCGCGAAATAGGCGTGTCAATACGATAAGCTGTGTTAGTGGGTTCCGTAGCATATAATTTTGCACTTGCCTGACTTGTATTACTGTTGGAAATATGAGCTTAACGCCCGCTACAGTTCCTATCGGTATGTGAGCGGACACTGGTTTCCGTATTTACTTCATTAGTATTCTGTATTCTTTATACAACGGCGACGTATTTTAAATATAAGTCCGAGTATTTTACTTGTGCTTCTTTACTCGTTTATCACCTAAATAGCAGTTTTCGCAGTTTCATCGATGTTATTTTAACAATTACCATGGCCTTCTACAAAGAATGTGGAAGGGGATGAGGACGACATCGCAGAACAAGGAACGCGGATTGATTTGCCAATTTGGAAATGAAACGTGAGAGAGAAAATATTATGAACCTCGTGTGAAGAGGTTATCTTGTGATAGAGTAGGGAAGAAGGCGGGGGAAGGCATACAAGGAAGAACTTCATTATCCAGGTGATTCAGCGCGATAAACGAAATTTCAGGTAGGAACTGTCATACAGCACTCAAATCATATTATATTTTCACAGTTATATAGCAATTTAAATAACGATAAATTCTTGACAAAGCAACTGTTTATCGAAAGGAGAAGTATAAAAGGAACAAAATTTTTCAAAATGCTCTTTTCTTGTCAATTTACATGCAATTTCGGTGAAGAAGTGAGCGGGTGGCAATTGCGAATTTATTCTTGACCCGGTGTACGGGAACTTTGGACGCAGACGCCTGGGATTCCTGCCCGGCAGCACGAGATGTCATATGCGATGTTTTAGGGAGGTCCGATTTCCGAGTATACTCCCATTCGAAAGGAGGAATGAACGGGACGCCGTTATGGTGCGTATCTAAATGGTAAAGACATGTTATACAAAGAAAGGCGGGCAAGCTATTGATGAAAAATCTTACATGTACAAACTGAAGCACCCTTTGGGTAACGGGAGGGCTCAGTGCGGAGGGAGGGCTTGGAAATCCGAGCATGCGACTTCGCCGCAGAGCGTTGTAAGGGAATTTTTGGCTTAAACTCCTGGGTGGGGAAGGCGGGTCTGGGGCTGTCTGGTCTTGGGAGAGGGTCCCATTCCTGTGGAATGAGAGAGGGAAGTGGAAAAGAGGCTTCGGTGGCGGAAGGATAGGAGGTCATTGCGTTGCAATGGAGGGAGATTTAAGAAATAAGACTTTGGATGCAGAGAAATACTATTCAAGATGTGTGCTTGGTGGATGTAGAAAGGAAAGAGAGAAGGGCCGTTTCACGAGAGGGCCAGGGTTATATAAGTTTTCCAAGGTGTTTCAGTCGGAAGTGAACGAAGCACCGTCACGAATCACGCGACAGAATAAACTGAGACCAACATGTCAAGGACAGAGAGACGATTTCGAGACAAAAGCAAGACATCCCGTAGTAAGACCCAGTTGGGCGGGAGTTGGCAGCATTGTGGCAGTGAAATTGTGGCAGTTTGTATTTGGCTTCGTTGTCCAAAACCTTCCATAAGCGCGTCAACACCGGCCCGACCATCTGTAGATGGTCCGTGCCCGCCTAATCTTTCGTATAAATCGCAGACACCCCCACTAGAAATCCTTACCACTCTGGCCTTTTGGCTTAGATCAAGTGTAGTATCTGTTCTTAATAGATTAACCTCTATTATGGGGGCACCGCCCCCATTTCTGGTTATCTTATTTTTGCCGCCCCAGTTCCTGGTGCTCTGCTTGCAACACCGGGACGCGATGACCTCGCTGCTGCACTATTGGCTTGCGTCGTCGGGGGATTTTATTTCCCCCTTTTCTATCTGATCTCTCTCTTTGCTGGAACTTCTACGCACATCAGTTGATGGCATGCGATGAATTTCAGCAAACAGATTGTATCACCTTTACTGCGGAGCTTGCGAACTCGTACTTACCTTTACCGTTTTGTATATCAGCGTATTTCTATCGGAGATTTAGAGGTGATTATCCTATCATAGATTCCTCCTACCTGCAACACTTGTAGGAAGTCGACCAGTTTTCCTATTTCAAGTTGGGATAAACAATCTCTTTTTGTTCGTGCAACTGGCATATATGAGTACGGACAAGGCATGTCAGACCAACGTCGGAATCGGATAGGACCATCATCATTTAAAGGATGCCTGCCTGATGCTCTTGGAGTTCAGTTCTTACTCCGTTCCTTCAGCCGTGCACAATTTCATCTTAGTTTGTCGTTCGAGAGTACCCTTTACCAGAAGCCCTGGTTCTTGTCTTACAGTCCTGCGTTTCTCGTAGTTCCAGCTTCTGGAATCCGATTTATATTTCGACGTAACATTGTGAACATATCTCTCGTTCCGTATCTGAACCAGCACTGTCAAGCTTTCTGCCGTGTATGTTCATCTTTCCACGGTCGTTGTATCTCAATCGCAGCTGTGAACGCAATCTTTCTCGTTAATTAATATACTTCAAGTCCTCCTACTTGTTTCGGTAAGAAGTTGCAATTGTAACCTGATCCCTAGGAGTCTCATCTCATGGATTTAAATTGACTACAAGAAATTTCATTAAGCCAGCATTTATTAACGAACCATATCAGCGCCAGAGGAGAGAGCACAGCTCTTCCAGTTGGGAAAGCTCGGCATTTTTATTTCGATTCGCCAGCTATTTCTTCGTTACACCATCTTTCACCACTCGCGATGTCCGCATCCCTGCCGATGGCTCACCTCACATAACCACTCTCAAACCATCGCTAACTAGAGCAATCTTAACTGACAATGCTATCTCTCTCACATCCACGATATGCGAAGTTACTGGTCCACCAGCGAAGCATGGGAGCAGCGCGATTTATGTGGGATGAACGTCTGCAGTGAACTACAGCCGGTACTGGACGGGTGGGACTTTGGATTCAAGTGCACTGCTGTAGTCGATCTGCCGTGTAACAAGTGTTTAAAGGGGAGGTAGCGGATGGTATTTTCCTTGCGAGGACGGAGGGGATTCGGGTTTTGAATACTACGATGATGATATGTGGGTAAAGTATAACGATGCTCCAGAAGAGTTTTTGAAGTTGACGTATTTTGAAGTGGTACGTAAGAAATAGGAAGATGCTCGCAGTTAACGGGTTCATGCTTACGAGCCTAACCGTGTTTCCGGATACCATTTCCAGTAAATTGTCGATACTCTTGGACGTGTTGAACAATCGAATTCTTCAAGCTCTATTGAAGGCGTCAATAATAAATTATTGTTTCCTTCTTCTTCATTACGACGATCGTGCAGTCTGAAATTCGGAGTAAATATGGGCGAAGTAGTTGACGCTAAGCCTGGGTGTATCATGAAGGCCGTATTCCAGTCCTCCTGTTAATGATATTTCGACGGATGCCTCGTTTCGTGTAAGAAAAATAAGCCACTTGACCATCGATTCTTAACAGCCAGAGCATGAACGACTGCCAAGGCCGGGGAGCAGAATACCAAGGTCTGTACCGTTTGAAGGACTGTTCCGCCGTGTAGATCAAGGATAACCTCAGCACAGCGTTATAATCAGAAAGCGGTACTATGCCTGTATGACGAAATTCCAAGAAGTGTTGTAGGTTTCGTCTTGGAAGGTAGAGGCTAAGATCCCTGGTGCCATTTTGCGGACGCGAAGTACGGAGCATTACATAGAGAGTGTGGGCAAAGTGGGGGCGGTTGGCGGCGGCGAGGCGGAAGAATGATGACTTCATTCAGCACAGCCACGTGCTTGAAACTCCGATGATCTTATCGAAATTTTTGACCGTCTGCATCGATCCCTCGATTGGACTGATTTCTGAAACCACTCTCCTTCCCTCTCCTCCCCTCTCCCTCCCCCTCCCCTGACTTACGACTATCATGCCGCCCTCCGCATCCAAGCAAAAGCGTCTCGCTGAGAAGGCAGCGAAGAAAGCATCCGGCGGCGATGCCTCCACATCTACTTCGACACCGACGGGCTCGGTAAACGGCGCCAGCACACCCTTGACTAGCATGAGCGGTGTCAACAGCAAAGCTGGGAGCTCGGAGGATCTCTTGTCCATGGCGAAACTCAGCGTTGCGACCGACAGGTGCGTAATCGGGTCATCTGCTATTTTGTGAAGCAGTTCTGACGATGCTGTAGGAGCGCTTCAGGAGTGCTCGTATCTGACGTCAAAGGACGTGACATTAAAATTGATTCGTATACGCTGTCCTTCCACGGGCGCCTCCTCATTGAAGGAGCTGAGATCGCTCTCAACTATGGCCAGCGATATGGTCTCCTTGGAGAGAATGGATCCGGAAAAGTATGTATTTTTACCCATTGTAACACTATCAGCTGATGTTAACGGGCCTGTATCCTTTATAGTCGACATTCCTGCAGTCGATTGCTGAACGCGACATTGAAATCCCCGACCACATCGATATCTACCTCGTCAGCGGCGAAGCCGAGCCCTCAGACGTGAATGCCGTCGACTTTATCGTCGCCTCTGCCAAGGCAAAGGTCGCGAAGCTCGAGGCCCGCATCGAGCAGCTCTCAGTAGCGGACGACGTTGATGAAATGGCTCTCGACGCCGCCTACGAGGAGCTGGAGGAACTCGACCCGAACACCTTCGAGGCGAAGGCATCTAGCATCCTCCACGGTCTCGGGTTCACCACTACCATGATGAAAAAGCCAACGAAGGACATGTCCGGTGGATGGCGGATGCGCGTCGCCCTCGCACGCGCGCTGTTCGTCAAGCCACATCTACTCCTCCTTGACGAGCCAACCAATCACTTGGATCTCGGCGCAGTCGTGTGGCTCGAAGCGTATCTGTCGACGTACAACCACATCCTCGTCATCACCTCCCACTCGCAGGATTTCATGGACTCTGTCTGCACGAATATTATGGATCTCACGATGAAGAAGAAGCTTGTGTACTACGCTGGTAACTACTCAACCTACGTCAAGACGAAGCAGGAGAACGAGGTCAACCAGATGAAGGCGTACAACAAGCAGCAGGAGGAAATCGCACACATCAAGAAGTGGGTCGTTTCTTGTTCTTTGCTATAGTGGGCAACGCTGATCCCGATGTCAAAGGTTCATTGCTTCCGCCGGTACCTACGCCAACCTCGTGCGGCAAGCTAAATCGAAGCAGAAGATCATCGACAAGATGGAAGCCGCCGGCCTTATCGAGAAGATCGAGATGCCCAAACCTCTACGGTAAGATTGTTCTTCCCAAATGCACCATCGAACTCCCTCATCTTACATGGCCACCTTGTAGGTTCAATTTTGAAGACGTGCGCAAGCTTCCTCCGCCTATTATCGCCTTCGATTCCGTCGCCTTTGCCTACTCAGGGAAGAAGGAAGATTACCTCTACAAGAACCTCTCCTTCGGTATCGAGTGCGTGTCCTCCCCGCATTCCGCATTCTCCCCTTAAACTAACCCTCTTTCCTCCATAGTATGGATTCCCGCGTCGCCATTCTCGGGGCCAACGGAGCTGGCAAGTCCACCCTCCTGCACCTCATTACCGGGGCCCTCCAGCCGTCGCAGGGCACTGTCTCCAAGCACTCCGCGCTCAAGCTCGCCAAGTACTCGCAGCACTCTGCCGACCAGCTCCCATACGACTCGAGCCCGATTGAGTACTTCCAGCGCCTGTTCAGCGAGAAGTTCCCCGATAAGGACATTCAGTTCTGGCGTGCCCAGCTAGGGCGCTTCGGTCTGTCGGGCGCGCATCAGACGGCGCCGATTAAGCAGCTGTCGGATGGTCTCCGGAATCGGTACGTGTGTTTTGGCTATTTGTGTGTGTGATCGCTATGCTGACCCTTTGGATAGTGTCGTTTTCGCCCAATTGGCTATGGAGCATCCTCACATTCTTTTGCTCGGTGAGCCTCTTCCGCGTTCGGTGCTCTGTGACACCTTTCTGATATCGTCGTTGTAGATGAGCCCACTAACCATTTGGACATGGCCTCCATCGATGCACTGGCCAAGGCCATCCGGGAGTTTGAGGGTGGTGTCGTCATCGTGTCTCACGACTTCCGTACGTGCATTCCCTTCGTTCCCGTCGTCGGGCCCGATAAGCTGACCATCCACATCATCAGGTCTCATCTCACAAGTCGCCGAGGAGCTCTGGGAAGTCGCCGATAAGACCATCAAAAACTTGACGAAGCACGACATCAGCATCATCGACTACAAGAAGAATCTTATCAAGCAAAGTGCGTCTCTCCTCCCTCCGTCCCTTTTTATCGATAGACGCTGATTCCCTGCGTGTGCAGGTCATGACTCCATCGAGAAGGCGAAACTGTTCAGCAAGACTGCCCCCAAGGGCAAGACCTAAATGGCGTCTTGCATCTCCCAGTCTATATGGCTCTACTAACTGTTCTTTTAGCATCGGAATCCGCTCCATATATCTACAGTATACTATAGAATACAATGTTTACAATGTAGCTCCACGTCGTCATCTCCTTTTTTCCACCTCATGTCAACTGTGTAGTGCCGGATACAATATATCAAGCCTGTTGTTCTATTACTTTCGCCTTGTCCTGATGAAGGGCAGAGTATAAATGCGACTGCTTTCATCCTTGAGCATTACCATATATTTTAATTATTTCAATTAATTATCTATACTTAATATTAAAATTTAAATGTTATCATTGTCAGTGTAACGCCACGTGTGCTTTGAGTGGAGTGACCCTAATTTCAAGTGTCGCGGCAAGTCTCCTGTGTGGCATTCGTGTTAGAACGAGCTCACAATCGACTGAATCTCTCCGTAGCGCTTTGATGTATATGCACGCTGAGTACATCATTTTACATTTTTTTTGTATATCAAACAGTAGTTATTAACCAAGATGTCGACAAGTAAACTTCAGAAGAGTTACTGATTCCGAGAATCCTAGTCAGGACTGGAGTCGCCTACAACTGCAAAACGTACGAGTACTATCCTAATCCGAATCGGGAGCATATCCATTATTATCCTAGAAGCGCTCTTAATAATGTGTTCGACGGGTACTTACAACGAGCCGGATTCTCATATTTATGTACGTTTGACAAGTTCTATTGCATTCTAGATTTATCTACTTACCGTATGAAGGTTGTAGCCACTGGCGCTTGCTGGTGCAATGTCGAATAGTAACTCCAGGATCCAAACCAAACCTAAACTAGCCTTCTCCCCTTTCATCATGATCATCTGCTACTGCTACTTTTTGCCTAGTATTCCCGCTCGCATATGTGTGGGCATACTTCATAATCTGCTGTGATCAGGAGACTGCAGGAAGTCGTTCCATTTTGTTCAGGGTGGCCAATCATATTTTCTCTTCAGGTCTATGTTGCACTTGCCTAGATCACTCCAGAGTTGCGAAGATTATAAAATCAGGCTTTCTAGAGAACATGAAGCTCATTCGGTCACTCGCGATGTCTTCCAATTTTACGCACCTCCTAGATAGTCGGTCCTTGGGCTGTGACATCAATTTCACTGCTATCTCGACCTCTCTCGTTGTGCTTGCAATAGTTTCGTCCATTATCTATTCGACTTTTGCTGTGAAGAGTAACGATGGTATTGATGAGCTCAAAGGGCCATCCATTCTGGCAGCCTGGGCTTTTTTCAATAAACGACTTGATTTCATACAAACCAACTTCGCGAAGACTACAAAGAATCTATTTAAATTCAAGATCTTGCATGTGCGTCGAACATTTATTGCCACATCTCTTTTTTCTGATTTATACAAAGCATACTGTAATCGCACTTCGAGGCGAAGAAGCGCGCACTGTGATCTATACGAATGGAAGTCTAAGTTTTACAGATGGTTACAAGATATTACTGGGAGCCGTGAGCGTCTTCTGCATGATTATTATCGAGCAACATCCCCATGTCATTTAGGCTCCGGATTTGAAGGACGTTGTACACGATATAGAACCGAAAGAGGTCGCGTGGTTCAATAAGCAACTAGCTCTTCTCACTAATAAACGTAGAATGACTGAAGGTTCTTATCTTCCCTTTGTCTATTCTTTACATGCACCAAGCTAACTCTATTTTGTGTTTAGTTATTCCTACCATTTTCGATGATCTAATGCTTCGAATAGGCACCTGGAAGAAGGGAACTGCAATCGATCCTTTCACGGATGTCTACAACGTAGGAAATTATGGGAATTACTTCTTATAAGTGCTAAAGATATCCTCGTCTAGCTCATTTTCCAAATAGCCGTCCGCACGGTATCATGCAATGAACTTGCCACCGATTTCGAGGCGATGGAGAGACTCCGCAAGCATTACAAGGTTCTCGAGAAAAGTGCCACACTTACTGCACTCGTGCTGCCATGGTTTCCCAGTTATGCAAGGACGAGGAGGGAGCGCTCAACAGCGGAAATGTATACAGCTATTCAGGGTTACATCAATGCAAGAAGAACATCTAAGGTACCCTCATCTGATGCTATTGACGTATGGCTTTCAGAGGGCTTGGAGGATAAGGATATCATCAGTGTACGGCCTTCTTTATATTCACTGTGAGATAAGATTGCTTTATAACATCTTCTCATGTGTAGCTTGTTCTCGGTGTGATTTTCGCTGGAGTCACTAACACGGGCATGAACAGTAAGTCTCCGTATTCTCTTCTTTTGCTAAATATGTCTAGCTCATGGCAATGATTTAGCTTGTTGGGCTCTGGTATTTATCGCACATAATCCGGAATGGAAAGTGAAGGTCAAAGCTGAATTGGACGCGCTTATGTCCCAATACGCAGATAACTCCACAGGTGATCCAGTCCATAAGCAGCTGTCGTCCATTCCTCTTGCTGCCTGGGACGATGAAACGCCTGTTCTAGACTCTGTCATTCGCGAAACACTTCGGCTGGTCTTCAATAACACCACAATCCGGCGAAACATGGTCGAGGACATTACTATTGAAGATAAAGTCATCTCAAAAGGAGACTTTATTGCGTATTCAGTCTATAACGTCCACATGGATCCTGAAATCTATACGAATCCTACCCTGTTCGATCCAGATCGATATGCTGCCGGACGAGAAGAAGATAGGAAGGTCCCTTTTTCATTTCTTGCTTGGGGAGCTGGTGAATTTCTTTTCGTATTTCCCGCTCTCCGAAGGTAACACCTTTTCTCCAGGACGTCATCCCTGCACCGGAATGAAGTTTGCAAAACTCCAAATCAAAATGGTTATCTCTCTCATGGTCACTGCATATGATTACGAGGTTATTGACAAGTTAGGAAAATTTCCTCGGTCGCTTCCTAAGCCTAATTATAACGACATACATGGAGTATGTAAAATTTCGTATAAATTATTATTTTTATATTAACGCGTAGATATGTAGGCGAGGCCCATAGGTGAACCTTGCTTCATACGACTGAAGGAGTATGATTAATAGATCAATATCGCTCGTGTTTCGATGGATAAATAATGCTACTGCGAGTGCAGGAAATTTTCAAATCAAATATGTTTTTCTTTCATAGACAGATGCACAATATCTGCTATCTTTCTGAACGGTACCGCAGGTATACTATTTCCGTACTGTGGAAATTCCTGCATCGAATCTATTATGCTAGCTTGACATCATGTCTCCCTCCAAACTTTAGACAGAAACTTCGTCATTCGGAAGGGATAACGAGAGTGAACGGAATAGTAATAAGAAGGAACTATCTTTGATTGATTTTAATCTTTTAGCACTATGAAGCTGGCTTGATGCGTGGGAAATCAGTCAGTCCCGGTTTCTCGATATAGGCTCGGGTTCGTCAAATTCCACTTGCTAAATGCCCGTTCCCACTCGGCTTCAAGACCTTTCACACACTAGCCATTATTTAATTTGCCGAGGTTTCCTAACTGAAAGTTCTGCTCTCAGGTTCATTGTTTCTAGGATTTTTAAGTGATTTATTTTATATGCTACTTTTAGTCGTCTTTTTGCAACAATCTCAGGAGTCATATTGCAGCTTTTCATACACCGTTTCAATATTTACGGTGCTATTCAGCTGGGACTTCAACTTCGTACAGGGGATTCCTGCACCCACCCATTTTCGCAACCTATTTATACCCATCGCAAAGATACCATGTGGCCACTGCTTCCATATGGCACCCTCGGAAACAAACTATAGGCTGAGGCAGTCCTGAAGATTTATACCTGTTTCCTTATCATCCACGATGACAATTGAGACGATTGGCACGGCTCCTTTCAAGGTTGGACGTAATACTTTCCAGACTTGGTACAAAATTGTTGGCGATATCAAGGCGAGTCATGTTCGTCCTGTTGTAGCCCTTCATGGAGGTCCAGGAATGAGTCATCATTACATGCTGTATGTGTCCATTATCTATCGTCTGAATGCACCCACTTACTGCAGTGAATCCATACTAGTCCTCATAAGCGATTATTCGAAGAGGCTGGGTAAGTCTTTTATGGAAGATTAACTTATACCGTGAGTAACGTTCGAGAATCGATCCCGACAGAACTCCCGTCGTCTTTTACGATCAGATAGGAAATGGCGAGTCATCTCACCATCGCGAAGCGCCGAAGTCATTCTGGACACCTGAATTGTTTATGGACGAACTGGATAATTTACTAAAGTATCTCGGAATATACGATGATTTCGATCTTCTCGGGCAGTCTTGGGGAGGTGAGCGATTACTTAATGAATATAATTGTACTCAGATGTCAGTTTTAGCTGACCCAATTTTGTACAGGCATGCTTGCTGGTGGTTATGCGAGTTCCCGTACTCCGAAAGGCCTGAAACGCCTTATAATCGCGAATTCGCCGGCTTCGATTGAGTTATATGAAGCAAGCACTAATGTGCTTCTAAGCAAATTCCCAAAAGACTTCGTAAAGAAGCTGCGAAAGCACGAAGCGGACTGTACCACTGATGCTCAAGAATATCAAGACGGCATGATGATATTTTACAGGAAGCACGTATGCAATATAAATCCGTGGCCTGAGACCCTAGTGGCATCTTTTGCCGCGCTCGAAGATAATCCAACCGTGTACCAAACCATGTCTGTTAGTCGCTTGTTAAATGAATAATTTTACTAAAACTAGACTACAGGTTTGGACCCTCGGAATTCAATATCATCGGAACTTTGAAGTATTGGTCGATCATCAATGAGCTTCACAAGATTCCTTATCCGACATTACTTCTTAGCTCCCCTTTTGACACTGTCCAAGGAAGTGCTATCCTTCCTTATTTCTTGCATATTAAGAAAATAAAGTGGGTAGAACTTCAGAACAGCACTCATTTAGCCATGTACGAAGAACCCGATCGGTAATTGACTTCAGTTTTCTTACATGTTTGTGTTTCTGTATTTACAGGTCACAATTAGGTATTTCGCAGTGATCTCGGACTTTCTTTCTTCTACAAAGGGGTGAACTTGCCTTGTAAGTCCCCTTTATTGAATTAAACAGTGATTGTTTTTCTAATATCAGGTTGCAACGAAGGTTACATTGTTGTACGGCTAGCCCTTATGTATATGATCTGTTTTTCCCTGATTTGCGAAACAAACGCATAATGAGTTGTGCGGTACACGAACAATAGTTGTGTTATTTAAACGGTTCTACTTCAACGTTGATCACTGTAATATAATGAGTCATCGCGCTGTTTACAACTGAATGCTAACAATTTCCACTCGGCACTAATAGCCCTGGTTAATGGAAGTTAGGCCCTCTTCCAGCAATCAGTGATGAATCGGAGGGCTTTTTCAGCGATGTTTTATATTTTATTGGACCTACACATTAACATCCACGCGGCCTGAACAAATCCATTCTAACCCTTTCCATTACAAGCTGCTGGCAAGGTCAGATAGTGACTGCGGCTCCCTGTGCCTCGGTTTCGAGATTCCTTTCACGATTTCGGGCATCGGATGGCCATGCACTCCTTTTTGGCCGAAACGCTTTAAAATTTGCGCATGAAATCTCATACAAAATAGAAACTTACAGAAACGAAGAAAGAAGATCGCGGCGCGCCCACTATAGATTACGTCGAAGAAATATCTCACGGTCTCGCTTGTACGGAAATACGGTACCAAGGTAGATGCCACCTAAGGCAGCGCCTACTAAGATAATAGTATGGTACTTGCATCTAAGTCGGACCTGCAAATAATAAAACATCTGGTGATGTGATTTGGATCCGATCCATCCGCAGCAGAGAACTGGCGCAGGTATTCAAATACGGGCTAACGTGTACGCATGCAGAAGTGAGCCACTGTGTGTGAATGCAAGATACAGCGCCTATGAAAATTAGGATTAATGCGATTTTTCTTTTATCCTTCCATCCTTGTCGCTATGACGCTTCCAATATCTTCCCTTTGTACGAAGCAGCCTTTAAAGGATTTGTGCCATCGCTAACTCTATCTTCTTGGCACATTTTAATTTATGAACCATCCATTGAATGCAATAGGCATTTTAGTAAGGATTAGGCATTAAGGATACATAGTTATATACATAAAAACATACTGAGCATTTAGATGTAGAAAATATTTTATCGAACCGCATTTACTGAAGGATGTAAAGTAAAGTCGGCTGGGAGATCAAGGCAGCCATCAGGACGTACAACATAACATCCATTATATCTGCAAGCCATTGATGTCTCAGCAGTATACGGGAGGGCTTCGTGAACTTCAAATGTCTGCCCAACAGTAGGACCTGCAAGAGATGTAACTAGGATTGATCGATTTTCATCCCAACTCTACAGGCGAAGTCAAAAGTGTACCAAATTATTTTTATTCATTCTAGACTTACTAAAACACGAGCAGGAGTCCATACGGTGTTTGAAGGCATTCCATCTACTAGCACTAACGAAGGTAATCGAGTATAAATGTAGTTCTACAGTAACATTTGATTATCAGAGAACAGTGATGTTATTCAACTAATCACACTTACCGCTTGTTCTTTTCGTTTTGCGCATTCATCTGCACAAATCTCAGGTAATGGACCTCGCGCACTGCAGATTTCTCCTAGAAATTTGACGTATTCTTCTGGAGAATCCAGCTTTCCGGTAAGTAGACAAACTGATCTAACAGTATATCCTCGAGCATTAGTTCCAACCTATATGAATAATTAGAATAGAAGAAGAAGCATTGTAAGAAGACTTGCTTACAAAACCATGTATCAATTTCCTATCTACCACCTTTCCTCTACTCCATGTTTTCCATCCCTCAGCTCGTCCCAGAAAACGCCGAACGAGAACATCTTGTCCTAACTTTAACATACAGAGATTAGTCAAGCAATAACGAAAGACTCTTGTAAGCACATACTTGAAAAATATCTTGGTCATCAAGGTCAAGGTTAGACGCTCTTGCGCCTAATGGTGGAAGGGTTCGAAATGGGAAATTGGAGACCTTGGTGAACAAAGAGAGCCTTCGAGTAGGGGGGAAAATGTGTTGGGTGCAGCCCTTTTGACCTGCGAGTATTTGTATTGCAAATTTATCGTTGGATTCAGTCTCTTCTTGTTCGATGACTGCTCGTTGTATGTGTCCCTTTATTGGTTTTGTCATTTCTTATGTGTGAGGGAGAAAGAAAGGTATCCAAATCCTGCTGAGCTGATGGGCAGGATTTAAACTTGAAACGCAAATGTAAATGTCGACGGCTACACAGGTTCATAGTGATAGGCATCATGTAAGCACGCACTCGTTTAGAGAAATCCCGGAGGTTTCGGCGGGACCGGTGAAACCTTGCGAAATGTTTAAGGTGCTTAAGGCAGGTAAGTGCTGTGGGATTTTTTTCCGACCATTTCGGATGGGGCTTTTATGTATTTTCAAGCCATCACGACCTGAGTTAGCATTAGCATGAGTATAGGTTGTCGCCGTGTGCTAAAATGCATATCCACAACTTCGTGATAGTTATCCGATGTGACAACTTGGTTACAGCTGACAATTTATGGGGCAGCGATTGAGGCGATGAAACACCAGATCAATATTGGAATATTATTATCAAGGTGCAAGTAAAAGGCTGATAAAGAAGATTCAATGCTTCAATGGTCTGTTGCAGAACCTGGAACCAAACACGTCTATACTGCATAACTTTTTCCATAGAAAGTATTTACAAATACTAAAAGACACCTACTACATATACGTAAAAGCTGCACAATGAAAAAAGTGCTTGGGTGGGCGAGAAATCAGGAGGAATGTTGTCGGCTAAATTTACCTAGGTACTATTGATGTCATGCAGGAATAGCCGGGGAGGGGCGGAACGGTGATGGAGAAGATCTGGGATAACCAAAAATTACTACTTAAAATGGATTAACGACCACCTGCTTTCTACTTCGCCCACACTCGCCTACAAGAATACATCAAAACTTGCACAAGCGTCATCAATCTATCGAATCATGAATTTCGCATGAGTAGTTACAATGATACAAGCTTCTTTTCATCTTAAGTCATATTCAGGAGTTATCTGGACAACTACCAAGCGACACATACGAACAAAGAGGATATAATAACAGAGGGTTTCCCTTTTATTTTTTTACACCTACATATGAATTATCCAGGCTCTGAATTGGAGAGTGCATGTTATTGAGTCGTGTAATTTCCAGACATATAAGGTACACCTGAAAGCCTCCATTCGTCTCGCCGATGGTTGGTTTCTATGAATGACAATGCATAGATCACCAAGACGTGTTTAAGTCATATTAGGCATCAGTGGGAAACATCCTTGATGACATTATTAGTACCATCTTTTGCATTCATATATGGTGTTAACCTAACAGTACAGCTCATTGTATGCAACGTGAAGTTAGGATATTTCTTCCCATTCTGCTCAATTTTCCCATGATAAACTGAAAAACTCTTCCTTATTCCGTATAGCTCTGACAAAGAAATGTCTTCAAGTAGAGAGATGAATAGTGAAAATGCTGTAATAAATATTCATATAAAACTTTCAGAATTGTTTCATTGAACCGATTCCGGCCGGAGTCCAAGTATGTATACGCCAACTAAGTTGACATTCTATGGTCTGGTCTCTCGTAGTGGGAACTCATTGGCCTGTTCGATAACGCGATATTTCCGTTGAGTCTCAGTCGCTCCCCCTAGTTCTGGATTATTTTAAGCCTACAGACATTCTGGGCATCGATACCCGAAATCATTGCCAGGTAATTTTTATAGGCCAAGTGTGTGCACTAGTACATTCGCAGAGATCTAGGAGCAAAGAGCGGGAAGCGACTGCTTACGTGGGGACCCCAAGAGATATTGCAATGAGGAGCAGGCTGGAGCAGCATGCCATCGCACCCACAGTACACTGCCTATCAAGTAATGAGCAGATGACATCGATGAACGCTTGACGTTGAATGTCGCATATGGTTCTATATATGTATAAAAAGTCACACGCAGCAGATTAAAAGTGCGACTAGCCCCGAAGACGACGAGAGCTCAGTCCCTCCCATGCAACACGAAGGGATATCTGGAGAATTGTTATCTGATTCCCGAATAGATACTTTGTATCCAGCCAGGCTCCGATTTTATCCAGTTCTGTACCCATTAGTGCTGGCAGCTATCAGTTAAGAATAAAGCACTGTAGGATATAACTAAGAAACACCTTAATTTCCCCTCAATTAATGGATCTTGCTCAATTTAGAAGAGTAACCTTTGTATATCCAGTGATCTTCTGTTAGATCGAAAAGTCAATGTTTTATGTGCTGACCATCTGGCCTTATATCATGCTCGTCAAATTTTCAGGAATTACATCCTTCTAGCACAGGAATAAATATTCTCTCAATGGAATATCAAGGGGTGCGAGTAATTGAAATATTTTGTGGAACGGAATTCTAAAGTTTTCAGGCCCTGTAATGGTTATGAAAACATATATTAGGGTGTAAACATCGAGAATTTGTCAAATAGGTAGGTGTCTTGTTCCCCTTCATGGAAGCTGGTGCATTTCCGCTGAATCGCGTGATTTAAGGAAGCTTAACATTTTTTAATGTCTATGGCAACATGGTCTAGCTTGGCATCCTTGCTTTTTTTTTTTACAAGTTATCACCCTCAAGCTTCAAATTTTCCTCTGCCGGTTATATTTTGTACCCACAAAATTTTAATCCACTCTATGTCACACATTTCTGATGAACAAGTCGAGATACCATCTGAATCTGACATGATGTGCCTAGTATTGAGAAGCTTCTGTTCTTAAATTATTTTCGCTGTGTTGCATGCTGAACTTTCCTCCGGAGAGAAGCAATCTATACTGTGTGTGGAAAAAATGATATGAAAGGAAATAAATAAGATAAATGCATTGACCAATTGACCATCATCCGTAGGGTTCAGGCCATGATCACACCTAAAATAATTTAGATGGATAAGAATTATGGAAACCAATTCAGATTTAAGTTTGCTATCAACTTTTGGGATAAATAGCCAAAATAATGCTCTTATATAATCTCTTTAATTCCTGCCAGTATTGTGGGACTTTCTCATTCAGACCCAATGACCTCTATCTTTGCTAACCAGTCAAATTTTATTTATTTAGGTTTCCTTTACCTTGGACATCTGAGCTATAAAGTAAAACAGGCTTCATGCCTCATTATAAATTCTCATCCGCATTTTACATCCACATCAATTATTTATTCATGACTACCATGAGTGGAACAGATACTTAAGTCCTCGCAATGGATGACCAGTCCTAGCAGTAACCGATTCGGAATCCTATGGCGTCTATTTCAAACAACACCAAGCCGCATCAGAATACTAAAAATACATTCAATTAGCTTGAACGTTTTGTTCTTCTACCATCAGTTGAGTCCATCTTCATATCTGCTGTTATCCAAGTATTTCTCTAATATTCTATTGCGCATTGCTGAATTTTTAGGAACTCCAGGAGGCGCATTCCAAAGGGTCTGGTAAGAATCTCTCACATTGAATTTGAAGACATCATCAAAGCCGCACAATGCCCTTGTTGGCATTTCTTCTTTCACAGGGAGTTCTTAGGCAGTGCCGCAAGCATACAGTATTTATTTGGCACTCCATGCATTTATCAGATCTGGTGTGTGCTCTATACTTGATTCATTTCATCCTTTTCTGCGTTTCTTTATATGCTGCTCTATCGTTAACTGCATTAGTAAGGGCCGTTTTGATGTTTGAAACAACAAGCTAACGATGTTGAATTTTCGCATTGATATATGGAAGATAAAATACTTTCAGGTATTTTCTTGATTTCTTTTTGACTTTTCAAGCCGACAGCATTGACAGGATCGAAATATGACCACAGCATCGATGGAAGAGCAGCAATCAAGGAGGATCAACGGATCAGGCATTACGGCAACAACCTAACTGACTATGGCAAAGTCAGGGCTCCGAGATCCATTGAAGATCCGATAGGTGAAGAACAATATGTCCATAGTCCGAATCTCGGGCAAGTGCTCAGTTTGACATGAGTGTTTACAAAATCTCTCTTGCACCACATATTGGTCAAAGGAAGCCTGAAGGATGGGATTCACAGGTACCTTGATTTCTACCTTCCACTTTCTCCATATTCTATCACACTCTATCTCAATGCATGATCTTACTAAGAGAAATCGAAATAGAACATGTGGAAGCGGAGCAAATGTCAACTTATTGAAAACCAGATAGGGTTTTTTCTTCTGTTCCTTTCCTGATAAGTGAGAAAATTACGATCATGTAATAGTGGCGAAGTCATCCTCAATGCTGACGATTCTCTGACATTTATTTTAATTGTGCGAATTCATGCACTTATAAATATCAGAGCCTGCAATGTACATGATGTAAGCAGACTGAGGACCTGAAAATTCGAGCAATTAGCTCTCTTATCTAAAGTCCCAACTCACAGCATCGTTCTCATGGCTAAATTTTTCTCTTTGCTACTTGCCATTTCCACTGTTGTAACTACGGCAGTATGTTCTACTCTATTCATCAGATCTGCCTTCTGTGTATTTGATAAACACATATAGATTTGCAGGAGGTCGACTTAAACTATGTACCGGGGAAAACCTCACTAGATATTGTGTCGCCTTCAGCTTCCAAGATAATGTTTGCTATAATCTGGGCTCAGATCTAAAGGACAAAGTCAGAAGTTGCAACCATGTTGGCGACACACATAAGTGCTATCTGTTTTGAGTATTTTACGTTCAGATGACTTTCATTTATCAAACCATTTTTCATAAAGAGTTGCTTGCCTAAAGGGACCAAAATTGCTTGGGTGGTAGTCTCTCCTTCATAAAAGCATCGCAATGATCTTGGCAATTTTGACAACATTGCTAGCTCCTTCTATTGCGAGGAGATCCATCTCCCTGTAAGCTTCAATCAATATTTCACTACGGACATTTCACTAACACTCCCTGGAGAACATTCCCAAATGATATGCATTACTGCTATGCATTTATCAAATTGACACGGAAATTATTTTTGATTTTTGATTTTACTTTTGATACAAAGGCTCCTTATTTACTTTCTGGAAACCTATTGAAAGATACGTAAAGTTGAGCCTCGTAACCGTAGGGAACTGAGGCAAACCTCTAGCAATGTCAGATGAGCTCAAGTATTGTAGTTCAATTTCGGGCATGTTTGTTCTATATGACCGAGAGGGGAATTAAGAATTGGCCTTGTGAGAGAACTTTATTTAAAATGCTGCGCTTATCGTCACTTCGCCATTTGGGGTTGAGGGCTAAGTATGTACGTGATGTAGCAAGAAAACTGCAAGATTCCGAGAATCTCGATGCACGAAGTTGATATAAGTAAGCAGCATTACATGTTGAGTTCAAATCTTCGTGTTATGAACATTTCCACATGGAGCAGTAGGAGCGACATGTAAGTGTGAAAATACTCCTTTAGAGCTCACATGATTGGACATATTAAGTAGTTTATTATCATTCATGGAACCCCGAGCCATGCTGGAAGAATCTTCTGGTAAACCTTTCAAAACATTTGCAACTCATTGATTATTTATCTGATTTTATTCCTATTTTATAACTCATCCATGAGTGCCGCATTTTAAATTTCCACTGAGAAACACTTTATCTTATGCATAATATTTAAATATCTGGTGATTTTTAAAGGGAATGCTTGAAGCATGAGGCGCGCATTATTGGTTACATTCCATATATTCCCATAATTAACGGTACGAAATATGAACGAAGTAGCCGTGAGGAAATTTGCCAAAACGGAACTTTAACGGCATCTACCTCAAACCATGAAATCCGAACTAAAAATATATCTTCATCTCATCCGCTCTTTACCCCACGCCTCGAGGTTGCTCGGCTTCATTATCTTGGCGTGTAGTTGATGAAGCTGAGCAAATATTATCTCCGCAGATGCCCTCTCATTCGAATTATCACTAAAAGATACTGGACTATTTCCACTGAAGTCGGAAGGTTATGATAGGAATCTCCCCCGATGAACTTGAAGAGATCTTCAAAGCCGCGTAATCTCCTAATTGGCGGCGCTGCTTCTTTAGCCTCAAGTTTGAGATAGCGCACAGCCAGTGAGAAGATGCAGTGTTCAGGTGACATCTTACAGGCTCAAGACATTTCTTCGGGTCACGACGTCCCTTCCGTGTCTTCTTTTCTCTAAATGATGTCGCTTATTCTACGTCCTAGGTTAACCAACCTCTGCTTGAGGTATATCTTGATAAAATTCATGTCAAAAAATTACAAATGCACAATATATATACATGTATGTATTTGGGAGCTATATTTCGGCATCTTGTCCATGTTTTTGAAAGATTGCAAGCCGACGGCACTGGTAGGATCGATATCAATAATTAAGCACTCCTGTCAAACGTTCAACGCCGAACATCAACGGATCAGCTTGTACAGCATAGGTTCTTCGGACTCCGAGCAAGATCAGCAGAGGCACGTACCTACAGGCAATATCTCTGGAAAAAAAGGCAGCCAATCCTGATTTCTGCCGTCATATCAGCCCTCTTATGCCCACATGTGGTGCACTTTCATCAGTCAGTCGTAGCCTATTAGGACGAGGAAGTGCTGCGAACAGGTACCTGAATGCCACCACTGTCCAACTTGAAAATTCGAGTTCCGTCTCAGGCCTCAGACTGCTGTGTCCAGGATGCCGCCACCCTCGATGTGCGATGCGGGATCTCTCAGCTGGTCAAAAAGAGCGTATGGGTGAGGAGTAGATGTCAATTTTGTTGACAGACAGCCTGAGGTCTGACCGTCCAGGATGGGTTCTCTTCGTTCCTCGATCTTCCCCGCGGTAGGTGTGCGGTGGTCTAGGAAATGACCAGATTTCAGGGAAAATAAGTTCAGTCCTAGGTATTGTGTAATTTATTTTCTCGTTTTTTGTGGTCATGTCTTTATTAATTGTTGGATCTGAAGACGTATAAAAGCCAACCCATTCGACGGTTTAGCTCAAGCAATTAGCTCCCAACTTATATTCCTTAAAACTCCCAGCTTCCTAAACAAATCTTTCTCAATGGCCAAATTCTTCTCCTTGTTGCTCGCCATCTCCGCTGTTGTCACCACGGCTGTATGTCAATGTTCTTTGGCACCATTTTATTCATCGACGTCTCTGAACAATTTATTACACAGATTGCTGGCGGTCAGCTCGAGCTGTGCACTGGCACCAGCCTCACCGGGCACTGCACCACCTTCGACTACCAGGACGGCGTCTGCTACAACCTCGGCTCGGACCTCGAGGACCTAGTCAAGAGCGCTGACCCCGCTGGCAGTACGCACAAGTGCTACTTGTGGCAGTAAGTGCTGACGCCGCCACTTCGTAAAATAATAGGCTCACAGAGGTGCTTGAAAGGGATCAGAACTGCTCGGGCAA
Source organism: Nidula niveotomentosa (assembly GCA_036937135.1). NCBI lineage: Eukaryota > Fungi > Basidiomycota > Agaricomycetes > Agaricales > Nidulariaceae > Nidula > Nidula niveotomentosa. Next base: position 22,379 of record JASFDE010000055.1, read on the forward strand.
TAACTTCCCGTTCACGAAGCACCACAATGATCTCGGCGACTTCGATAACCTCGCCAGCTCCTTCGACTGCGTCGAGAACTAGTAGCCTCCTGTAAGGTTCAATTAAATGCTCCGCGATGAACATTCTACTAATTCTGTCTTGGTTCTAGAAATACCACGCAAAGCTCGTGGTTTACTCCTCATGATTGTCCTTTTTTAAAAAATCAGAAAATATAATAAATGTCTTTCAATAGCGAGCCAGTGACTGTGATGTAGTTGATTTTATGTTTTGTTGTTGCTGTATATAGTCATGTTATTTTATCGAGTTGGGTTATTTCCCGAGAAACGTTGGGAGATATCGTCTCTACCGCCTAGAAGATCCCATAGAAGGGCTGGTAGAAAATCTGCTGACAGTCATGACATTGACCATACACTATATCGGCATGCGAAAAGGTTGTTTGCGACAGGAGTCCGAAGACGGCGGCTACATTGAACAATTCCCCTCCTTCCGCAGGGTCCGAGCTGCTGCTTCTGTCTCGTCCTTGCTTCTCGAATGTATATCGCAAACAATGCGACGATTAGAATTCTGACGGATGGGAAGGGAGAGATGGGGGTTTGCAGTGGTACGAGGCTGAGGCAATGGAGGTGTCGTAGGCAGGGCACGGTGACAGACGGGTGTCTACATGGAATGCCAGGGTTTACTGAAGAGGCTGAAACATACAAGCCCGAGGCTGCGGCGCTCCTGGACGACCTTCACCATCATTTTGAACAATGGGAGCGCAGCTCGCGCATGGATCCTTGCGGGAAGGCATCCAGTGTCGTCACCGTGTCCTTCTCGACGTTTTACTGCTGGTCATCTCAAATTTGACCGAGTCTTCGAATGGGGCTTGCGCCGAGGTTGGGTTTATTTGTCCGAGTAGTAATGTGGAACTCCCCCCGTGAGTAGCGAGATGGGAATTTCAATACACTGGTATGCTTGTCCGTCGATTATCTTCACTTTGGTTGGCTGGCCAGACGGAATATCAGATGTATACTTGCGGGACAGGCTAGTTGAAATCGGGCAGGGTTTTGATTCTTCAGAAGAATGTCGATGGTGAGCTCGTAGCGCCGTTGACTTGTTTTCAACGTCAGATAAGGTGTGGACATTGCTGTGTGAAGCTGGAATGCAACGACTGAGGTATTGCGAAGATTGGACGGGAGTAACATTGTACTATAGGCTGTTCAAGATGTGACACTGGTGCGGGGGGTGCTTGATAACACTTGAGGCGTGGCACTAGTCTCGAGGATGAAACCTAGGGTAAGTTTACCGGAAGTAAAGTTGAACGTTTAGAGCATCATACGCGCGAATCCTAAACTAGATGGATGCGTGAGATGAATGAACAGGAGAGCGGTACTGCTGTTCTCTTCTCGGTGATAGCCTGGGCATTATGTTGGATAGTTTGAATCAAAAATCCTTGAGAGCGAGGCGGAGCATAAAACACGGCGCTGATGCCAAAACGTATATACGCGAGTACGCCCAAGGTGTCGCGGCAGCCCTTGAGCGTGAAGTGGCTATTGGGATTGAGCTGCTCGGAGCAGTAGGAGAGCAGCGCTCTCGATGGGAGGTGCTTCAAAGTGAAAGAGTATGCAAAGTGTTGAAACGCATAGCTGCACTTGTCGGCGCCCGTGGACCGAGGGCGTGCGTAGGGAATACGGGCAACAAGACCGCTCGTTCGCAAGCACTAGGGCGACCGGTTTGACAGATGGGTTACGAGAGTGGATTGGTGCAGTGTTTTGGTCGCTGTTCAAGAAACGGACTATAATTAGGTATGCTGTAAATGCTAGGCGTAGCCAAATTATTGCTGCTCGACGGCAGACTGAGTGAATGATATTTAGGTTTGGCAGCAGAGAGCTGGCTGTTGATATCCTGGATTTAAGAATAAAGCTGATGATGGTCGTTGTGAAAAGAGCAGTTGAACAAGAGAACTTGTAGACAGTCGCTACGGTGTTCGGTGACAGGACAAGAGTTGTGCGTGAATTCGGGGGGTGATATGATGGACCACAGGCGATAGAGAGGAAGAGAGGCCCGGGCGTCGCAACGGAGGCCGCAGTGGCCGTAAGGAGTTTCGCGTGGCGAGCGTGACGTGACGGAGGTGGTGCCGGCTGAAACAGCGCACCGCGTAGCCGGTACAGCCACGGAGTGTTTTCCCTGCTTTGGGTGCTCGACGCTGTTAGGCTTTGGCTGTCGTCAGACTTGTCCACGCCTTTCGTCATCGCCGTCATCCCATCGCCGCCGTCGACGAAGCCACACACCACGCACGATGGCCAGCGCAGCCGTCGGTGCCATTCCCGTCCCGCAGCAGCGGCACCGTTCGCCGTCGCCTGCGGGGATCCATACTGCTGGCAGCACGCCCCCCAACACCAATACCACGAGCAGCAACCACAGGCAGAGCCTCCTCTCGACGTACAGCGGCAGCGGCAGCGCGCTCTCCTCCTCCGCCGCGTCCTTCAAGACCGCACAGGGCACCACCCCGCGCTCGGCCTCCCGCTCCTCCGCACACACCGTCACGGACGGCGCGGTGAACCCCCTGCACACCCTCGCCCAGGCGCACGCGCAGGAGGTGCACATCGTGCGCGTCACGGGCGACACCGTCGAGCTCGAGCCGGGCCCCGTGGGGGAGGGGTTCTTTGATATGGTGGGGAGGTCCATTAAGGCACGGGTGGTGGGTGCCGAGGAGGGGGGGCAGCATGTCGGCCCGCCGCCACCGAGCCCACCAGCGAGTATTCGACACGGCGACGAGGAAAAGGACGGGGGGGAAGACTTGGAACGGGACGGGGCGAACCCCCCCGTGCGCCCCCTCGTCGTCCTTGCCCCCAAGCTCGTCTCCACCAAGTCCGAGCCGCCCATCCGCGTCCTGCACGATGAGCCGGAAAGCATGACCACGCCCGAGCGCGAGCGGCGGCCCTCCACCAACTCGTCCTCCCCGTCCTCGCGATTCACCAAACCAGTGCCCCCGATCCCCGTCCAGCCCTCCTCCTCCACCTCCTCCTACACCTACGCCTACCACCCCCCTTCCTCTTCTTCCCACACCAACACCAACACCAACAACTCGCCCCCCTCCCCGTCCCTCCACTCCAAACACACCTCCGACTACCTCGCCCCGCCCTCCCCCTCCCGCCCCACCCGGCGGAACACCACCGGCTCATCCCTCCTGCGCGGCCCGCGTCTGCACGCCCGTGGGGCATCCCACCCGGCGGAAGACCCCGGCGCTGCTACGACCAGTACGACGCTCGGCGCTGGGGGGCTGGAGCTGGCGGAGGACATCGAGGCGCATGCGGAGCAGATTAGGAGGGAGCGGATGAGTAAGCGCGCGAAGGCGGAGGCGGAAGCGGCGTTGACGCGCCAGGAGACTAGGCGGGAGGAAGGGGGCGGAGAAGGAGGAGGGGAGATGCCCCTGGTGGGGAACTTGATTGGGGAGGACCATGTTAATTATGTGTTGATGTATAATATGTTGACGGGGATCCGGATCGGGGTGCGTTCTTTCTCTTTTATACAAATATGTATTGATGCTGACTGGGGTTACGCGCGCAGGTGTCGAGGTGCCAGGCGAAGATAAAGAGGCCGCTTACGGATGACGACTTTAAAGCGCGGCATAAATTCTCTTTCGACATGTACGTCCCTTCCCCTTCCTTCCCCCATCCCCATCCTAACCCCCCATCAGCGTCGGCAACGAACTCACCCCCTCCGCCAAATACGACTTCAAATTTAAAGACTACGCCCCCTGGGTCTTCCGCACCCTGCGCGAGGACCACTTTGCCCTCGACCCCGCCGACTACCTCCTCTCCCTCACCGCAAAGTACATCCTCTCCGAGCTCGGCTCCCCGGGCAAGTCGGGGTCGTTCTTCTACTTCTCCCGCGACTACCGTTTTATCATCAAGACGATCCGGCACGCGGAGCACCAGTTCCTCTTGAAGATCCTACCGCAGTATTTCAAGCATGTGCAGGAGAACCCGCATACCCTGCTGAGTCGGTTTTATGGCCTGCATAGGGTGAAGTTGCCGAGGGGGAGGAAGATCCATTTTGTGATTATGAACAATCTCTTCCCGCCCCATCGGGACATCCACGAGACATACGATTTGAAAGGCAGTACAGTGGGGAGGGAGTACCCCGAGGAGAAGGCGGCGCGCAACCCGCGCGCGGTGCTGAAGGATTTGAATTGGATTAATAGAGGCAAGATGCTGGAGTTGGGCCCGGAGAAGAGGGCGCTCTTGACGGAGCAGTTGAGGCGGGATAAGGAGTTTTTGAAGGAGGTACGGGTGATGGATTATAGTTTGCTTGTGGGCATACATAGTATGAGGAGGGGGAATAGGGATGGGGTTAGGAGGAGGACGTTGAAGGTCTTTTCGGTGGGTCTTGTGTCTGCTCTCTCGTGGGGATTGGAGCTGACGATGTATACGTACAGCCGTCCTTGCCCACCGCAGGCGCCTCCCGCCGCACTGGCGGCCGCCTCCCGCCCACCTCCTCCTCCACCCTCGTCGCGAAGCACACCATACGCACGTCGAACCCCCAGCGCCTCGGCGCGCACCTCCCCGATGCGTCCGACGACGATCCCCAGCCTTCCGCGCCTACTTCTCCCGTCATATCACAGCACCCTGGCTCTCCCGCTCCTGGCAGCCCCAACCCGAATTCTGGTGGCCCAAGCGCGTATTTTAACACCGTACATCCAAGTATAAACAACCTCCAGCTTAACACCAACCTCAACAACCCGAACACCTCAACCCACACGGAATCCACTACTACCGCCCCTGCGACTGCCACCACGGGGAACCCGCTGTTCCATGACTCGGCTGCTATATTCTACCAAGACGAGGGCGGCCTGCGCGCGACGGATGAGGGGAACGAGCCGCTGGGGACGATTTATTATCTGGGCGTGATTGATATATTGACGCCGTGGGGGTGCGCGAAGTGGGGAGAGGGGTTGTGGAAGGGGTTGAGCGCTGATCGGGTGAGTGGCGTTTTCTTCTTTCACGTTTTTTGTTGTATTCGCCACTTGGTTATTATTTTATCTATAATGACATTTCCACGTCTCCATCCCCGCATTTCTTTTTTTCCGTTTCTCATTTCTTGTTGATGAGTTCCATCGTGACTTGTGACTTCCCTGCTAACACCCCGCAACCCGCCTTTTCCGCAGCACAAAATCAGCCCCGTCCCACCTAAAGAGTACGCGGACCGGTTCTTTGCGTTCATGAAGGCCGTCATGCGCGGGGGAGAGGGCGGGGAGCGGTTCAAGCCGGGGGGGCATCATGAGAAGGAGAAGGCGCGCACGGTGGAGGGTGAGAAACCGGGGCAGGGGCAGGGGGAAGGCAGTGGAGGCGAGATGAGAGAGAAGCCTGAGCCTGGAGGAGAGGGCGGACGCGGATAGATAGGGCGAGCGAGTCCGTGTGGGATGCGATGTGGGATCCTGCGCGGGATTGATAGAGGGCGGGAGCGCCCCGCTCCCGCGACCATTGCTACTTATATAATGCGACATGTGGTGGCGTGCTCTGCTCTGGCGGAGGTGAGTCTTCCGTTTTGGTTGCTGGGCCTGGAATCTGACCATTGATTGTTATAGGCTTCTCCTCCCACTGCTGGGTATCGGGCCCCTCTACCGTTTACGGTTGCCTCCCGCTGGCCACCAACCATACCGCCATCCATCGCCGTCCCGGGGGGGGGGGGGGG